>JAYMFT010376544.1:0-55747 GCA_038088735.1 Panulirus argus | reverse complement strand
TAGGGTGGGAGATAATTTGCTCTAAATCATTGAGAATGGAGAACGTGAGGGCTTCGATCCCTCCACTGTCCGTATGGCAGGAATTCAACCATTCCCTATGGCGAACGTTGAAATCCCCGAGGTATCGGATCTCAGCTTGCGGGTGAGAGGATGTCACAGTCTCATGGTAGGAGTTTAGATAGTCGAAGAAGGATATAAAATTCGTAGAATTAGGAGAGCAACAGAGGAAACAGAGGATAAGTTTGGTAGTAGGAAGACAGATTTTGAGCCACATGATAACAATGTTTGGAGACTCAAGGTCCTTGAGGCGTGCAATAGGTGTGTTTATGTTGGAATAAGCACAAACACCACCTTTGAACCGGAATCGTAAGTGGAGGTTATAGTGAGATAAAAGAAAAATAGGACAAGTGAGAACATCATTAGACAACTGTGTCTCAGAGAGAAGCAAGATATTAGGAGAGGTACTAGATAG
Organism: Panulirus argus; assembly: GCA_038088735.1. NCBI lineage: Eukaryota > Metazoa > Arthropoda > Malacostraca > Decapoda > Palinuridae > Panulirus > Panulirus argus. Next base: position 55,275 of record JAYMFT010376544.1, on the reverse strand, counting down.
ATGGTGTGAACTGAGGAGAGGTTACTAGAGAGACCACGAATGTCGGTATAGTGAATAGAAAAAGAGGAAGGTTTAACAAAGAGTAAAAGGTCGTGGGAGGGGCAGGTACTACTACTGACAGAGCCCTTCCTCTCATTGGCAGTAGAGTCAGGCTGAAACCCGGAGATTCTTAGCATCCCACGATGCCGGGGACTAGGGGCCATAGATTGGACGGACTCTGTCATGGTGATACTTATAAATGTTTGAGTGGCCAACCACGTCCTTTGACTGTGTCTGTTCTTGATGTTTACACTTGTAATTTGTCTTAAGACGTGTCATAGTCTGGCTTCTAATCACCTCTGACCTATCTTCCCTCTGGTGCGTGTGACTCGACCTGTGTGACATGCCTCTCACCCCTTGACCTGTGCGACCTACCTTGACCCTGACGTTGACAGTGTAGTTGCCGGTGGCAGCAGCATTGGCGGCTTCACAGGTGTAGGCGCCCGAATGGTGCTCCCGCAACTTTTTGAAGAGCAGCACCTGCGGGGAGGGGATTCGTGTTAGTGATGCGGAGTTTACATTTATGACGCACGAAGAAGATAGGGCCGTTAAGGGCATAAAGGAAGCCTTTTGGCTAGTTCTAGAAGGCATGAAAGAAGCCTTTTGGTTAGTTCCTGAAGGCATGAAGGAAGCCTTTTGGTATATAAATCAGAGATAGAAACTATACCTATTCTCCATACTGATTGATAAACATCCCATCCCTGTAACTCATTATGGGAATGTTGTTAATGGAGACAATGATTGAGTCATCTGAAGCATTATGGTGTTCGACATTGTCCATGGTGCTTATATCACTACAGTATGGGGTTTCTGGAGGTCTATGAACACTAAACCACAGGTCATCCATGATGAGAACTGTCGGAAATAGACCTGCAGCTTTCACAGGTGGTAGACAACACTCGGGGTGGCCGCGTTCCCCATCGATGTGGTTCAAATGGGAGAGCACGAAGGCAATCCTAATTTTAAGGTATTTTAAGAATGTACTCTAATTTTGTAACTGTCAATAGTTAAATTATTCTTCTGTTTGTCCCGTAGCTTATTGACTCAGTCACGCTCAGTCGGACTTTGAGAAACATTTGTGTGGACAGCTCCTTGTTAGCTTCCACAAGAGGTTCATAGATGCAACAAATATACTAATGCAGATAATCTTCCCTGTGTTCCATGACAGAACATGGAGACCTTGGCTGTGAACACACTAGATAGGCTCTTTTACACCCCAGCCAGCCACTATGTATGGGTTTGACTGACTGTATCAGAGGCTCTATTTTCCGTGGGGGCAACAGTAGGAGTACAGGTAAAGCTGATCATAGTTCCTTACGTGTGGGTGAAGCCTTATAATGCCAAGGGTCAGCATAAGGACTATGTGTACCAGAATATCAGACATGCGGTCCATTCCTCACTCTGGTAATTCACTGATTATTTTCTAGCTCTTCCCCTCTGCATACGAAGGGTCAAGAGCACACACATCCTCCACCTCAAGGAAGGTAAGAATAAAGATGCGTATTATATAGCTATAAAGAGACGATGGGTTCTATAACACAGACTCGTACGCCACAAATATACGCCCAGAGCTGGATTGTGTGAGCGATACTGAATCATTCTCTACGAAACGTAGACTAGCATACGTGTCCTCATGATTGGATTACGCACGCATACATATCAATGGGGTTACAAAAAACTACCTTTACTTGTGGCATTGTCGAGATTCTTTTCTTTTTATATATTTTTGAGCCGTCGTGGTGGACTTTATGCCCAATCTAGTGGGGCGGCATCCACCTACAGGAGAAGGCTCGTATGGTCAGCGTTTCTGAACACCTTGTGATTCCTGTGACATAACCCTGGCAACTCAACTCCACCTGCAGTACAGGATCGGTTTCCCAAAGTCCCAGGTTCTGGATGTGGCAGGCTGCCGATCACGCTAACGCAGTCCACTTTCCTGACGCTCACACTACTGTCTATTTGTCCACTGATAACACCACCACTCTCCATTTGTCTGCCGATCACATTATTACCGTCAACTGCTCTATCAATCGCTCTACCGTTGTTTGCCAGTCGACCGATCACACACCAAGATAAAATCTTCACACAAGAAACACCACGATTCCATCACACGCAAGCCACTACTGCTGCCCAAACCATGCAATAAGCCTCCCACATCACCATCCTGCCCTCACATGACCACCCTGCCTTCACATCACCACCACACAGCCACCAGAAACCTCCACCAGGAGACGTCTACCGAAGCACAACCAATCCTCACCTTGGAATACTCCGTGAGCTGTTTGATTTCTATGTCAGGGTCGTGCTGGAGGTGCCTGCCGTCCTTGAGCCAGTTGATGGTGATGGGCAGGTCGCCCGAGTTGATGATGCACGTCAGCTGTGTCCGCTCGCCCTCCTGCAGGTCAGACCGGAACGAGAAGGGCTCGATCTTGGGCGGCTCTGTGCATCGGAATATAATATACCCAGGTCAGTTACAGACTATGACAAACGAAAAAAGAAAAAGGAGAGACATCCAAGAATGTCTGAACATTATTCATTGAAGGAATTTTCTTTAAATTCGATTTTGAATTTGGCATATGATGGGTGTGGAGGTTTTCTCTGGCCTTCCTGCGTGTCAAAGTCGTTCAAAAGTTTCGAGACGTGACCATAGAGAGAGAGAGAGAGAGAGAGAGAGAGAGAGAGAGAGAGAGAGAGAGAGATCTGTATCAAATGTGCAATAGACTCTTGAGATACAATTACCCTGTGTAAACATGATCACTCTCATGAACAAGCTAAGATTAAACACTTCCAGCAGCGACAATACAGCTCTTAGAAGTGAGATTTCACGTCCAAATCCATCCGTGAGGACGAAGATATAACCGGTGAGGGAGCAAAATCCTGGGACAAGCCGGAATGGAGCCATACCGAACCCCTAGTCTCGAGAGGCAGAGAGAGGCCTGGGTACAGATTTGACAAGCAGCGTCCTGGGACATCTAGCGTGTCCCTGGACTTTTGTCTCTCGCTGTACAAGACTAAATAATCAAGAAATGTAAAATACTCTCGATTGCAGGACAGAAAAATATTGCAAAATCAGACAAACGTTAAGGTAATCGGATGTTTGAAAAGCCTTTTTGGCAAATAAAATCAATGCCTTTTCTTTATATTTTCTGTGGTGAATAGCAATAACGCTATATATATATATATATATATATATATTTCTTTTTTTATACATATTCTCCATTTCCCGCGTTAGCGAGGTAGCGTTAAGAACAGAGGATTGAGCCTTAGAGGAAAAATCCTCACTTGGCCCCCTTCTCTGTTCCTTCTTTTGGAAAAGTTAAAACAGGAGGGGATGATTTCCAGCCCCCCACTCCCTCCCCTTTCAGTAGCCTTTTAAGACATGCAGGGAATACGTGGGACGTATTCTTTCTCTCCTATCCCCAGGGATAATCTATATATATATATATATATATATATATATATATATATATATACCCTAGCCTGATCAAAAATCATTTTGGACAATGTTATCTAACAATTTCAAAACATTATGGCACAGCAGCTCCTAAAACCATCACGTATGACCAGTCATTATTACAAAGATAAATCACGTTTTAGTAACTCAATAATGAATATAAGTACCTTCCTTTAGGTCATTAACGCATACTGTACTTACAGAAATCAAATATATGAATGAAGTGGACCACTGAAGTTTACTGTATTAACTCAAAGAATTTGGAATTACATGACTTTCTAAGCTGATACCAACTTGGTTGACTTTTCAAATTCCTCTAATGAATGTTTTACCTCTATGTCCTGTATGATAATCTCATTTCCACCCTTATTCTATCTGGTCTTTCCAAGCTTAATCCTAGAGTCTTGTCTCTTCTGCCTAAACTTTATTTCTATATCTCTATTTGTCATGATCCAGGCTTTTGTCTCACAAATCATGATACCTAGCAAGACAGTCTGGTAAATAATTTGCTTAGCTACAATGACGAGTGTATCTGAGGACTGGACACGTGTCCAGCTGCTTGGCTATATTTAGAGACATATCAATATCAAATCAGTAATTTCATTTCTGCAAGAAGCAATAAATCCAATTTACCTAAAAGTGTATTGCATGAGTCAGAATTTGCCCTACCAAAATATATGCTTCTCCTTATGTACTTTACTGGAGCTTTGTTTTTCTATTTTTTTCTTTTTCTTCAAAATATATTAATTCCCATTTCTATAAAACATAGATTCATACTTAATCAGTAACACTTTTTGAAGTTCTATTTTGGATGGAGCCCAAATGTCAAAAACAACTAAATTTCTTTATGTGGGATTCTGTCAAGAAACTTAAATGAGCAAAAGTTCATTAGAGGTAATAAACAAAGAAGGGGATATTACAAATTGCTGCTAAACTCCATTTGTCATTTTAGTAAGGTGTACTAATGAATAACCTACACAGACTCTATAACTTTCGATAATTATACATATCCAACATACATCGAAGTAATGAACTATTCCTTTTCCATAATTCCAAAAGTAAATGATATGTATTGTGCTTCTATCTTATTCAAAGAATTTGGGCTCCAAAATGCCACATATTCTCCTCCAATCTGCACTTAAAAATCCTAGTGTCATAGCAAATAAGTGATATGCAGCTGTAACATTCCCATATACTAGCATCCTCTTTTCTAATCATAGAAATTAGTTTTGTTTATCCCATTCTTTTTGCATGTTTCCTCCACATCCTCTTCCTCTTCCTTCAGATCCTTTCCACTCAATTTTACACTCAAACCATCCTTTGACATCCCTCACAGCACCTTGTTACCCTACTTCGCTCATATCAACTCTTAACTTTCTCAGTTAATACACTCTCCTAAACTTTGCCATCAGCTTCAGAAGTTTTTCCTCTGGAGTCTGTTGCCAGAGCCATGTCAACTGCAACGAACTATCAACTCATGTCCCAAGCCCCCCACTCCATTCCTAGCATACTGTAGATCCACCCCTTGTTACAAGAGCCTCATGCTTACCTCCCTCAACACCTTGTCCATAAAGAGATTATATGACCATGGTGATATCACACATCCTTGACAGTGACCCACTTTCAATGGGCACCACTCACTCTCCCCCCTTCCTACTTACACATATTCCTTACTTTCCCGCTAAAATCTTGTCACTGCGTTTATTAGCTTTCTTTCTACACCATATATTTGTAAAACCTTCTACATGGCATCTCTGTCAACCCTATCATAATGCTTTCTCCAGACCCATATATGCCATATACAAATTCCTCTCTTTCGCCTAGTAATCTGCACACAAAATCCTCAAAGCAAATACCCAATCCATGCACTCTCTAACACTCCTAAAGCTGCAATTTTTTTCTCATATCCAATGTGTTGTGCACAATATCAAACCTTATCATAACTCTCTCACAGACCTTACCAGGTATACTCAACAAATTCACACCACTGTAGTTTAAATCATTCATTCTTGTCACCCCTGCCCTTGGTCAAGGGCAATATGCATGCATTTTGTCTGTCCTCTGGCACCTTACCTTGTGTTATACAAATGCTGAACACTTGCCTAACCAATCAGTAAAATATCACCCCCTTTCTTGACAATTTCACTTATAATCCCTTACACTTCTACCACTTTGCAACACTTTAGATAATGCAAAGTATTCACTACCTCTTCTCTCTTTACCTTAATCTATACCATAGCTCTCTCACTCCATGTGCCACTTTGTTCCAAACACACCTCATATGTCTCCCTATCATCTAATAAATTCAGCAGTCCTTAAAAATACTCACTCTAATTCTTCTTAACATTTTTGCATGTTACCACTTCCCTACCAGCTCTCATTACTGTTGCCATCGTTTGTTCTCTTCTTGCACTATTCACATTTTTAAAAACAGTTAAGAGGCTGGATGTGGAAACATGTAAAAAGGTTAGTATGTAATGGAATAAGGAAATTACACTGCTAGTGAGAGAGAGGAGGGAACGTATGGACAGTACCTGCATGGAAGGTGTGCAAGCAACTACGAGTACAAGAGAAGCACTGAACCAGGAAAGCTAATGTCCATTACCATGTCACATTTTATAAATCATAGATGAGTGCATTAATTAGCCTCCTTCAGAGCCTTACACTGTGCACACTACACATCTTATTACAATGATGCAAGTGAAATGCTGGAAAATATCCTATTGTTGCATGCAGAGAAAAAAAAAGGCGAAGTAAGATGTTGTCATCTAGTGGTGACTACAGGTTACCTTGGTGCATCTTCAAATATATTGTAATTAAGTTGCTACCTATCAGTGCAATTCACTAGTACGGTTTTTAGAGGGCTAGTAAACTTATCATTTTATGCTTACTACGTAATCTAAACCCAAACTAATGTTTAGACAAGATATCACAAACATTAAGCACACACATTAGGTAGAAGCAGTCAGTAGGAACATTTGTTAGGAGCCTCTGAAAACACCTGTGCTAAAGTTGTCCTCAGCCAGTGACCTGTTCAGGGTGAGGCACTAACAGCTAAAAAGTGGCACTGGAGTTTACCAATTACGGAGGCTTTGGCTATGGCTACTGCCTTGAGAGACTTCCTGAAGGGAACAGGCATCTGAGATACAGAGATATAGAAATAGCTGTAACTTCTTGACATTTACAATCTTAAGGAAATTCTAGAATAAGTAAACTATATGAAAACACCAGAAAACCCAAGGTTGATATTTAGTAGTAATGAAATACTTCTGTACATTCAAAACTATGGGTTCAATACGTACTGTATGAGAATCCTCTACTGTAGTCGAATCATTCTTAATTGGAACTTTTGCATCTGATCTTCGAAGAAACTTCGAGAAAAAACTCGGCGATTGCGATGGGGAGGGAGTTGTGACACTTAAAGAGTTGACAGATGCCTGGGATGAAGTTGAGGAACCTGATACCTCTCTTATCCTTGCCCTTTGCTCACCACTTGTAATAAGCGAACATTTTATGAACTTTATTATAATTAATTACATGTATGTATGGGTAATATATGGATAATTACATATTAACATATATAGATATATCATATATATCATTATACATGACAGCTACAGTATAGATGTATAGATGTGAGCAAATGGGGCAATTGTTCGTCTGCTATTGGCACTACCTCACTTAAGTGAGAAAGTACAAACAAGTATGAAAAAAAATCCATATTTATCTTTGTTTCAAACTTTTTCAACATTTCCTACGTTAGCAAGGTAGCAGCAAGAACTGAAAAAGATGGCCTCATTTGCTCACATCCACTCTCAAGCTGTCATGTATAATACAGCAAAACCATAGCCCCTATCCAAAACCAGGAACTAGAGACCTTTCTGTGTTTTTCCTGTCCACTTCAGAAGCCTTGGTTCAACCCACTGACAGCTCATCACCTCCTGTATACCACACTGCTCTTAATTGCTCTACCCTTTTCATGCTTTACACTCTCCTGCAAGCTCAGGCCCCAAACAGTAGAGTAATTTTTCATTCCATTCTTCCACCTCCTCCTTGGTTACCCCCTCTCCATAGTTCCTTCCACATCTGACATGCATACCACTTTAGTTGATATCTCCATATATCTTAACAATTTCAGACTGCCCTCTTCCATTCTCTTAACCATACTGTTCTTGCTACCACAATCTCTCATACCCTATCACTTCTTAATTCAATCAATCCTCCTCACACCACACAGTCCTCAAACACTTCCTTTACAATACTTTCATCTTTTCCCACCCATTGTCATCTAGGGCCTAAGTCTCACATCCATACAATACAAATGGGGACTATTATATCATTAATATAAGTACGGTAAACCCTTGATCTAACGGACCCCAAACTAACATATTTTGGATTTAATGGACCGGACAAATAATAATACACTAATCAATAATCAAGAAAATAAAAGGAATCAAAAAAATCTTAAACGTGGCACCATGCGCATTTCATATCGCACTTGTGCTTGAAAGCTTGAGGTATATTCACTTTGTTTCGGTCTCAGTTTGCCTCAAGCTATCATGCAGTCAGGTTGCATAAGGAGAATTATGACTTTAATAAATAAATTTGCAATCCATACAATTCAAAATGGCATCAAGTGATAGAGCAGTTAAAGGAAAGCATGTGAAATGCATATTGTATTACTGTATATTATATCTAAAATTGGTTACATTCGATTTAATGGACTTTCAGCAATAACAGACACCCCCTCCCCCCTATTAGTCCGTTAAGTCGAGGGATTACTGTATACCTATCTTTAAATTCACAGACAATGACCTCTCTTTCCATATATTCTACAATGGTTCAAACCTTTATCCCCTCACCAACCCTATGGCTAACCTCAGCTCCCATGGTTCCAAATGCTGCCATATCCACATCCAGGTATCTAAGATACTCCACTCCTTGCAGTTTCTTTCCACTGTTCCATACGTTACCATGGCCCCTACCAGGTATCTAAAACAGTCTACTTCTTACAGGTTTTCTCTACTCAAATCAATTTGTCTCATCACCCTGTGAAACATCATAATCTTACTTTTATACATATCATTTCTCAACTTCCTCCTTTCATACACTCTCCCAAAATCAGAAACCAGCATCTGCAGTTTATCATTACAGTTTGCCACCAGAGCCATGCCATCTACAAACAGCAATTGACTCATCTCCCAGGTGCCTTTATATCATGGCAATGCAAAGGCATAATCATCTCTCACACACACCCTAATTCCACTATAAATCTCTCAATAGCAGTCAGAAATCTTCCATGCACACCATTTACATTCAGAAATTCTCAAAATGCTTTCCTATTTACTTTCTAAAGGTATTCATGTTACCTGTAACCTCCTCATTTTCCCTAAAACTTGATTCACTACCTGTCTTGAGCACAAAAATCAGATCTACACACCCTCTTTTCTCCATAAACCCCCCCTTATTCTTCACCAACTTAACACAAATCAAAATACAACCTACCATACATCATGCCATTTGTGTTATGGAAATTCATTCCAATGTAATGCAGACAGCTACATGAACTCCAATTTCCTATTCAAGCTGGAACAAGTAATGCCTTTGTGCAATCCTCAGGCACCTGACCACTTTTCCATACTTCCACACACACTTTACAGAACCATCACATAGGAGTTTCACCTCCAACTCACTCCAACTGTAACCACAACTTTTCCATTCTTTACAGGTTTTAGAACTCTTCTTACTTCCTTGTTTGTAGCGTCTTCCTCTCCCATATTTCCAATTCTCTCTCCTTACCTTCCTCACTTTACCAGTAGACATGTCAATTTCACCAACATCACTAGTTAGTTCTTTAAAACACCAGTCAGTCCTTTGAAATACTTTGTCCATATCCTATACACCTCATTCTTTGCTCCTAGAATTTCCCTAGACTTGTCTTCTACTTTCCTTCACCTCCTTCCAAAACAGTTTATTATTCTATTAAAATCTAATTCATTTTTCTTCCAAGATCCTTGTTTCCTTTTCCTTTATTGATATATACCATCCTTTCAGGGCTTTTTCACTTACACTCTCTTTCCTCTATTTTTCATTTTTTCTTACAGATTCAGCTGCTCCTTCCACATTTTTTCTTACAGATTCAGCTGCTCCTTCCACACTCTCTTTTCCCTTCCATTAACATTTTCAAATCTTCATCCCTCCAGCTGTTCCTGGCATATGCTAAATAAATGAATAAATAAAGAATGGTTCATTGAATTCAGGCAGCCATTAGGCTGAAAATATACAGATGAGGAATTACATAATTAGGGGATCAAAACACTTACTAATTAATTAATCACAAAAGAGCTTAAGATCAAGGTAGGGCTTGATACTTCTATGCTGTGATAAGCATATTAGCGAAGTCTACCAACATAGTACAGAAAGCTTTACAGAGCAAATTTTATGGCGTATACATTATATGTCCATACATACATAGCAGTAAAGGCATGGTACATATATACATTGTCAAGAGATGGGGCAACACGAGTGAAAAACTCTCTTCCCATAACACAAAAGTAGTAATTATAGATAGTAATCACATATACCTCCCTAGAAACCTTAGATACAGTCTTAACCCTTAGACTGCAGCATATCTGAAATGAAGCTCTCCTACAATGCAAAAGGTTAAAAAAATTCCTTCATCAATATATTAAATAGATATATTCTGTAGGGCAAAATACTTTTAGATTTTTTCATTGCACATGAGGAACTTGCTCTATGGAAATAATTTTTAATGAAAGGGCTAATTTTCACAGCACTTCAGCTCATCCCCAACTCAACATAAACATGCTGGGCATAACTATATCCTCCATTCTAACCTGGAAACCCTACATAATAAACAGCACAAAATCTTTCTAAAAAGCAGAAAAGTTGCATAGATACCAAAATAATTCTTCTTGTGAGTAGCTATTACTTACCTACGGATGTCTTCTATGTCCCAGTATTAAAGTACTGCATGCATATCTTGAGGTGGCTCTTCTTCCATCTCTTTCTTAGCTGGAGTGGAATCAAGTCTTTCAGCCTTCCAACTCTCCTTCTATCACCTATCTTCAACCATCAGTTTCTGTCTGCCATGGTATCACTGCCATTTCTCTGTTACATAGGTATTATTTTGGCCACAGTTAACACACACTTTCAGCGAGTGTTCCTCCAGCATGCGAGTAGATGCTGCTTCCCATATTTTCTATGTAGAGTCCTCCACATAGAAGCTGGCCATTACAATACCTACATTCCTCAGGTCTACAAACATTTGAGCTGTAATCAATTACTTCTATACTTTTTCTCATACTCTTCATTTTTGCTTTTCATCTGAGGTGGCTATGACTGAGTTTTTTTTTTTTCTTCTATTTTTTTTTTTGCCATGTAGGCCACTAACAGAAAATTGGATGGCTAGATGAAAGTATCATTATCAAAAAAATGACAGAACCCCTTGGGGTTCCTCCAGCTTCAAAGCTGCACTGCAATTAGCAACAGGGAAAGGATGGGCTCCTTTGAAGTGAGATTTTCTTTGATGAGATTGTACTTACATGATACAACTAAGCAGGGGTAACTTTTCCCTTCAAGCATAAACACATGAAGGTAATCCAGTAACACCCAAGATGGATGGATAAAGTTTTACACAATGAACTGCTTTAACAACTGTGGGCACATAATAAGGATATGAGAATATGGAAATAACTGCTGTATTTGAAACTAAACCTATAATGATTATGCATGAGGAATTTTATTCAGTAACACTCATACAAGTAGTAGAAGAGATATACTTGAACCTGATACTGTACCTGGGAACAACTTGTGGCTGGTATGCTAAGGAGTCACGTAATTTCTCCCAGTAGTTCCAGTATCCTTTTGCACGATAGTAGTCAAGGGAGTGACAAAAACTTATTATAGTTGGCTTAACACATGGTCTGTACAGACATGGAATGACTATGCGCCTGCGCTGATCTGTAAATGAACAAAGGATACGTACTGGTGCAGAAAATGTAACAGCAAAGGTAAACATTCTCTTTACTTCTTAGTAAACTTTCATGTCTAAGTTGTATATGTTATGAACAAAGACAAGATGTCTTCCTAAATCTAAACAAATTTATCAGAAACTGACAACTGTGGTTGTACAGTGTATGTATTCCATATAAATATGTGCACACCTTAAATCTTAAATCTATGATTAATTTCCTGTATGTAAATCATGAATACTACCATTAATAACCCAATAATATAACATAAACTTCTTGTGAAAATCTCCATAAGAATAAGGTATACCTGAAACAATACTGAAAGACATAAAATCATAACTGACCTAATTTATCAATGATTTCTCCTGTATAGATAATATTACCAAGAAAATTCACCATCAACTCTCACAGGGCTTTCTTATATGAAAGCGTATCAATAAACTCACCCTCTTGCAATTATTCTACTCAAACACAGGTATGAATTAATTATTCTACTCAAGCACAGGTATGAATTATCATAAGTTTAATGTTGGCTTTATTGCACATCAACGGCTTTCAAGTACATCATTCACATTGCTGATGGCTGAACACCCATCATATTCAGATCAACTACTTACAGAAAGGTAATACTGTAAAGTATTCACCGTAAAAACAGGTTCAGGGTAATCCATAAAATCAGTGTAACTTACATGCCTGAACCAGCACTTCACATGAGTGAAAACCAATTTAACAGTCTGGTGAAACTTAAAAAGAAAACATAAATACAAAAACCGGTCACCAAAGTGGTTTTACAAGGTAAAATGGGACATATCTGTTTGCTTGTATAACTGGCTGTCCAAGAACTGTATTTTTTTTGTGCAAGAATTCTTTTTTCTTGCTTCTGGAGCCACAAAATACTTTACTATCACAGATAATAAGAATTCACTTTCATACTGATTTTAGTGGATTATATATGATGGCTAGAGTGTGGATGTGAGCAAATGAGGTCATTTCTTTATTCATAATAATAAAATCTTGGTCAACACCACTCTGGACACAACTAGGGAAACTTCTAAAGTGAGGATGTAAAGGACCTCACAAGAGTGGGCCCCTTCCCATCGAAGGATGTCATATTAGGAAAAGGAAGAACAACAAGTTCATGTTAATTGCTATGCTATGAAAAGAACAGCAAACAGCAAAAGATCAAGTGGTATAAAAATACTCACAAGTGCTAAGCATGAATGTAAATAGGTTCACTAAGACTGTATTTTCAAATGAAATGAGATGTTCGAGGATATGAGGGGAAAAGCAGCAAAAAACCAAGAAGGTGTACAAAGTGTTTTGAAAATGGAATTCATCTCATATACTAATTGTTTTAATAACTTTAATTTGCATACTAAACATAAAGAGAGTTAAAACTATTACCTAAAAAGGGGAAGTAACTTACCGACACTGAGAGCATGAGCAAAAAGTACAAAGAAGTTGTTAGCACTGGATGCTAAAAACTCTGGTGACAAAACAACAATGACTCTAGTACATCGTTCAATTATAAGTCGCACTATGCTGTCTGACTCAAACTGTAGCCCTCCAACTAGGTCTCTGTCTTTTAAGCACAGCTGAAATATAAAATAATTCATATAAACATATGAGATTTACCTCATGGTTTATCATCCTGTGCTATTGGCACAGCAACTTCATCAAGCAGAATTCTTTCATCAATTTATACATTATTTCTCTCTTCTGCAACATAGCTGGTGTCTCATGCAAAAGTTTCTTCATCCCCATGATCAGAGCACATTTCTGTACTAAATCTGCCATGAAAACTTTCTCTAACCCTTCTCACTCTGTCTCTCCATCTTAGTTTGGTTTCTCCAATATGTATTCCTATTCACTCTATACAAATATATTCTTTCTTAAGTCTTTCTTTACATTTCAACCTTTCTCACAAATTCATATAACATCAGTGCCCTTTCGTTTTACTACATCATACATCTATTACAGTTTAACAGTTTAAAATTTCTTTGGCTGAACAAGCTTAAGAGAAAGTTCTTGAAAACAAAACCAGTTCCTTAACTGAGTAAAGCAAATGTAGTCATACCTTTCTGTGTTGTTTATTTTCTAAATCTCTATCACTACTTGAAAAATACTGTTTTAAGTTTTCAAATAAATATCTTTTAAACATAAATTTACATCTTGATGAAATTCTAACACTATCATACTTTCATGAAAATATTCAATTACTAGAAAACTTTCAAGGCATTTAGTATTAAGCAAACAGTAATCATACATATAAGCAAAAGTGTGAACAAATCAACTTTACCTTGAGATTATACTCTCCCTCCAATTTCTCAACCATTTCTTGCACAAAATCAATATCTTCATCAGCAAACAAAACTAGAGCATTGTAATACTGCAGTCCCAGTCCCATGCTCAAATTTTTATGATCATCTGTACGAAAAAAAATATATGTTTACAGACTTCTTTTCAAGCCATGACAAGGCAAATCTATGGTGCTATTGCTCAGTAGGAGGGTGAGCCAAAGGTGGCCCAAGGGCTGGATCCAGCTCATTAAAAGATGTAATTTAGCCCATGTGGTCAGTTTGAATAATGAATAAAAAAACTGGTGCAAAGTAAAGGTTTAGCCAACAAAGAGAAACGATGGCATAAAAAGAAAGCATATAAAGCAAACAAGGGGTGAGCAACGTGAGCTGGAGTGGTCTCGACTACAACCTGTCAACACATTCCTCAACTTCACACGACCCCAACCTCTAACCTAAATTTACTGCTCTGCCTAAAGCAAATTAAATTTCTGCACAGGTATTCTATTTATATAGTATAATCTCTCAAACATTATAAGGTCAAAGGAAAAGGGGAAGAATGGTTTTGACGTCTTGGGAGTGAAGTCAGGAGTTGGTGAGAGGACAAGAGCTAAGGAAGGAGTAGCAATACTCCTGAAGGAGGAGTTATGGGAATGTGTGATAGAGTAGAAGGAAGTAAATTCCAGATTGATACTATGATACTATTCATCAAGATAGGTAAAGGGAAAGGTCTCAACAATTTAGCGTCAAAATCAAGAATCTTTCAAAAATAAGAGATACAGGAATTAAATAAGAATTAATAAAGGCAGTGCAGGAAGGTTGAAGGTTAAAATATTATATATGATGACAGGTATAAAAAAGTCAGAAAAGTTCTAAATAATACAGTTTCTTTTATTAAAGACTAATGATGTCATTCATTTCTCTCTTATGATAACTCCAATAATTGCAAGAAATCAACTGAAGTTAGTTTTATTCAGAGCATTTTTTACACTACTGTTCTTTCTCAAAAACTTTTTGTAAGCAAGCCTATGCCTTTACTGAGTTAACATTAACCAAATATTAGCAACAGAAACAGCTGTTACCACTTACCAAGAGTGAGAACATTCTTATCGTACACTGCCACATCAGACACTAACTGATCCAACGGAGGTGGGAGGGCTGCCAAGGCTCCACCACCTTGGCTTATACACTTATCATAATCAGAATCTGTAAATAACCATAAGAGATGACAACTGATAATGGAAAACAAGGAAAGTATGAATGCATTGTAGTATGTGAATATGTGACAAAAACCATGAGCATAACCACTTGCAAAAATAATGCCATACCATCTAACAAGTGGAAAAATCAGTATGTATAGAGAAATTTTCTTCAACATGACAGATGCTTGGGGAGCATATTCTAGGCTATCCAATCCAATAACAGAATCTGGCCTATGAAATGGAAAGTAAAACTCATTTTTTTCTAAAATGCAAATAAAGATCCCACTTTCAAAAATGCAATGTGAGGTGCTGGAACATAAATGTTTAAAGCTAATTTTTTCCCCTGCCACCCATGATGTGCCTCAAGATGTCAGAGATATTATCATGACAATATCATGCTGCCACAACAACAGAGAAAAATCCATAAAATTTCAATCATTTATTGGATATCAAAATAATGTTTAGGTAAAATACATATTTCCATAAAGCTACAAGTGTTCACACAAACAATGGTGATATACTGGCTAGCGTTACAGATCATGAATCACGCACAGGCCCAGGGTCAGAACCACATGGGTTCAAATGCTGGGCGCACCAGTCAGCAAACAGCCAATCCTAGCTATTATTATTTCCACCTCAGGGCTGGTTGATGAATGGGTATCTGGCTTAGGCTGGGGTGTGTGTGTACAGACATACACAAATAAGAGAAAAGAGAAGATACATGTGTACAAAGAGATGGGGTAACACAAGTGTAAAACTCTCTCCCAGTAATACATAAATAGTAATCACACTATTGTAGTGGTATAACAGAAGAAAAAAATTAAATTACTGCTCTTCTATATCTGAAAGTTTTGACTGGCTAATACCACCTGATAACAAGTACCCTTTGATACCTTAATGCAGCAGTATACACAGTTCCATCTAAATGATTTATAAACTTTTGTAATTAGGGTTAACTACTCCATACTCTGCTACAATCATCTTTTTTCTCTTTTTCTATGTCCAAGAATCTACCACACATGCGGTAGTTGCAGGACCACAGGCCTGTCTTGGTGAAAGGGTCAAAAATATGCCCAACTTGCTCCAGATACCTATTAAGCATATGCCAGCCAATCATGGCCTGAAAAAGTTAAACTATAATTGGGTCATTATTCACCCAAAACTTGAGAACATCACAGCAGATCTGACCTTCTTTGTCTTGGGGGTTGCATGACAGCAAGGAGGGAAATAAAATACAAAGAAGGATGGGAACTAGCTCTCTCAATAAGGGCCTCAGAGACTGGTACAGTTTAATGTTAAAGAAGTACCATGAAAATGAAAAAAAAGTTCTATATGGTTCAAACAATGGGAGTATTTCTTGGAATAATGCTTACTTGAAGAGCACTTTCTTCACCATCACTCTGTGTCTTGCTGGTGAATTTGAAATTTCTAGAAAAGAATCTGAAAACTTAAAGGATATTCAAATAAATCATAAAATAATCTATTACACTTACAAATATTTTCCAATGTATCATCAATGACATCATAACGATCCATTACTTCCAGAAATGTCCAAAGATGTTCCACTTTACCACCTTTTTGACCCCATATATGTAAACAATGTTCTGTTGGGGATATTTTGCCCCAACAGCTGATGCTGCTCACATCAAGATTTGCTTGTTCTGCTACACCTCTCCAATCCCTGAAACACAAAACACAAAAATTTGAAAGCAGTTTTCCACTTTTCATTTTAACATACGGTAATTTCCAGGGTATTCTTCCACCTTTTACCAAGTGACCAATAAAAGCCTCCCAAGGCACCTGGTTTATTAAATAATTCTAAAGAATGAACAATATATACAAAAATATACAGCATTTTATCTTTATCTTTCTACATACTCGTAATTCTATTTTTTTCTTATAACTACTTTGAACTACTTCAATTAGATTATGTCTTCAGTGTAGTTAATATTCAAATATTTTTTTTACAAAAAAAGATATCCCTCTCACAATAAATGTAGCCACTTATTTCTTTGCCTGTCATTATATATACCCTAAGGATAACTTGCAATTTTCACAACTATAGGATCATGATTTGATCAGAGGTGAAAGTGTTAGCTACAAAGCTACTTCATGCATCATCATCACAGCTCGCCACCATGCCAAGTATACAGTTGAGTTGCTAAGTCCATGCTATAGGAAATGATACCTCCCTAAACAAGGGTAGCTGTTCGAAGCTCTTCCTAGAAAAGGGAAGGGGAAAACTCCAACTCCAACCAGATGCTCTTTTAATTAAATCTGATATGCCCATTTTTTTGTATTTCCAAAAGTCTTTAAAGTTTGAGAGTTGACACCCAACGTGAAAGGAGATATTTTGATATAAGCCTACCAGGTCTTGCTTTACAGCCTCAAAAGGGCTGTCTTGAAAGGACCCCCCTTCTTCTACTAAGGAAAAACTTAGGGCTAGCGTTCCTCCTCCTCAAGTTAAACAGGGAAAATGGCAAACCCCTATTTATAACTGGAAAACAGCACAATGAATAAAAAAATAAATTAACTGACCTGTGTACGCCTTGAGATGCCAATAGTATCTTCCGAGAATCAAGTCTGGTAGCCATAAGTTGTCGTGTGGCTGAACTGAGAATTCTTATAGGGGCTTCTCCCACTTCCCCTCGGCGTAGAGACATTTCTGCTTTTACAATGTAACTGTAAATGTAAATATAAAGTATCATGTCTGAGACTGTTGCAAGTAATATTTAGAACGGATGCAACTTAGTTCAGTTCTAGGTAAAAACAGAATGGCAATGGGTTTTTCGTCTATTATTGTATATAAAGCATTAGTTTTGTCTTCTTCTGGTTTAAAACAGCAAAAAAATTTACCTTTTTTTGCCTGAATCCTTACTTTATCTAATAATTAAGTGGAGATCATCATTTGTTCATAGTCTGCCAAATGGAAGTCAATCTATCCCTCATGTTTAACTTTGGTTCCATAACATGGGATACATCATGTGCAAAACAGCCTCTCAGTCTAATGAAACATATCACCAACTTGTGTTTAGAGCTTAATATATGAAACCAACTTCTCCATTCATATCTCCACTATCATACACAATATGCCTGTAGCACATATGAAATCATTCCTCTGGCATCCCCCTCAGAAATATCTACATCCCTATACAATCCAGTCACTGCATCTGTCACTCTCTTACATTCTATCTCTTCTCATATACTAAAACTTTAACAATACTTCCTATTTCTTCGCAAGTATACCATCTCTCCACTTAAAAACCTTCACAAAAGAATAATACCGTAATACTTATGAAACTGCAATCCATTAATGTGGGTAGTGGAATGAGGATTTTACAGTCACAGCTTATCTCCAGTGCGAAAGTTGCATCTTGAGCATGATGGGTCTTGTGACATGTGGAAAAGGTGTTTGTAATGTTGGAGTTAGGGGGTCCTGTCCAGAACACGGATGGGAAAAGAAAACACCTACAAGTCTATGGAGTTTAGTTTCAAATGGGTATATGTCTTGTGAGGCGGCAGTTGGCAATGGCAAGGCAGCTGCTCAATGTTTGTTGAGTTAATTCAGCATGTACACATTCTGTCATTGTTTTATTTGTTGGGGAATGGGGATGTGTGAGTACAGGTTTCCAAAGTGTAAGCTTCTTATTCCAACTTTGGGGCTGGTGATTGGTTATATAGTGGCATACAATATGGAAAGGGATTACCTTACCTTTCAGCAAAATACAGTGTACAAAAATGGTTCTGTAAAGTCAGATACAAACTGATTTACAGAACCACTCCTTTCACCTGGTTATTATAAATGTTTTACATATACTTCTCTCAATATAAGCAAGCTTATGCATATAATGTACATATCAAAGATTCATAATAAGATACGAATACTGCACCAAATAATCTTATAAATTTATACACACTCAAAATCAGTACATACACACTAAAAAAATGAGTGAAGAAGTTTTTAATCACTATGCAACACTTCATTTAGTATAAGTGTGCTGGTATGTAAACAACGTGTAGGATAAAACCTAACTAACTCCTAAACCATAATTTACCCAGTTGTTCAGGCACTCTGTACAGAGCACATCAGTAAATCTCAAAGAGTTCACCATCAGACAATTAGTGAATATCCTCAAAATATTTATCAAAGGCTTGAAGTTTAAGCACAGTTGTGATCCTGAAAAAAGTTATGCTTTTTCATCATCCCTGGGCTGGCATTCCCTTTTACTCATGATTCTGTGCGCACATTCCTGCCACAACACTCTATGCAATTACTCATGTTACTTCTGAAAGAGATCACACTGAAAGACCCCGTAAACTACTCAGTGTGATACAACTTGGTACCTGGCTGCACGTGTTGAGAAAATATAGTGATGCTGGAGAAATCACTTCATGACCACTGATATGGGTCACATTCCAAGTTCTATAGTGTTGTTGTCTGACTGTATTATCTGTGAAAAGAAAACAAACAGTCAATCTTAAGCAAAAGTTCTACCTTAATGAACACCTTATTCCATTTATATATTTTACTAAATCATAAGCTCTATCCTTGGATAATCACTGATGTTCAAATATAGGTGACATTCTTTTGTAAAAGTAACTCTTCCTTCCTACAGAGGACATGTACTTTATCTCTACTGATAACTCTAAATTAGGAACACTGTGATTCTGAAAACATTATCTGTAACTAAGCGCCTTGATTAAAGAGTATTACAAAATGATGATGACATAAAATTGTCCTTATATAATTTTTTCCAGTACTTTTTTCTTTTAAAATAAAAATGACATCAGTTAAGAGCAAAAATTCCTTCATTAGAGTTACATAGCCTCTAATGCCATCCATACTTTAAGTAATGATATAATTGCATTTCAAAGGATGGCAGATGGCAGAGAAAAGATATATAAAAGGTAAAAGAATTCCACAGTCTAGTTATGAAATGCAATAAGCAAACATCAAATCATACAATGCTTGAGTTACCAATACTCAATATCTCTTGGGGATAGTAGTAAGATGGGGTGCTTCAAAACCTAACCAGGGAAGAAATGCAAGCAATCGATTTTCAACAGCTGACACCAAAGAATAATGAAATATTTTAGTACAGAAAAGGGGGCTTATGATGTACGGTGAATGAAAAGGGGCTTATATTGAAAGGTGCAAGAGATGGTACTGACATGGCAACTGGTTCTGACCGAACTCTGTCAAGTAAGAACGGGGAAAAGCTCCCATTAGGCACTGCATGACAATCCTCTGGTGAGCTTCAAAAGCTACCCAAGAAAAATACATTCAAGAGCATGATAAGATTTCTTATTATTCTATTGCAGATATAGTTGCCTATTTTGGTGATAAAGAGTTTGCAACAAAGACTAGTTGTTAAATTCATGCTAAGTGTTCTGGCAGTCAAGTAACTGAAATAAAAAGGCTTGAAAAAAAAATAAGTCAAGAGGAAATTAGAAAAAAAAAAGTGAAATGTGGTTTTGGAAGCACATAATTTTATGACATTTACTTCACTATGAGGTGGTATGCAGGCCTGAAATTAAGGAAATAGTCAAAGTGAGGTGGGAGATTAAATAAATGAGAGTGGACAGTTAGTATAACATTGCTGGAAGATATCAGTATGTGTGTGTGAAACTAAAAATAATGTGAATTTTAAAGTATAAAAGCCACTTAACAACCACAGGCAGTGTCTTATGAATATTTTCATGGAATGGTAGGATCTACTGTTGAAAGTAAATAAAGATAGGGGGATATTGTTAGGATCATTTCTTATTATCCTTCAGTATCAAACTGCTTGATAGTGGGGAGGGCTATGAAGCTAAGGGAAATTGTAAGTACAAAAAAGTAATAAAAAAACACATGAAAGCATATAACTTACAAGAACTTGACCCAACTCCTAGTAGTATTCAAAAACATTTCAGTTTACTTCTATTTTGCATGTGAAATATCAATTTCAGGTCATTCCACTCTAGCTGGGGTAGAGGTGGAAGAGCTACTCCAGATATGTAAGCAATTCTCCAAAATGGGCAAATGAGGTTCCTATACACAGAGAATAGTTACTCATACCATACATAATCCTATCATGTACATAACATCCCAAATTCTTGGGAAGCAGATCTTGCTATGTTCAATATGTGGGCCTTCCAGGATAAAGCAAAGATTATGGGTATCCCCAGTATATCTACATTATTACAGGACTGAATTGAAATGCTTTAAACCTTAAGAGTAGGATATTGGGCAGAATTAGACAGAGATCCTAGTCTGTACACTATATACAAGGTTACAATATGTTGAAACCTGACAAAAACCAATTATCATTTTTATATAATAATTGTACCCTGTAATATATATTCATCTGTTCAAATAAACTCGTTCCTCTTAAATTTCATACTGTAAAGGTATACATATCTAGCTTCTGGAGGACAAATTTGAGGAAAGACAATGCGAAGTAAAGGTAATTTTGACAAGAAACTTGCCTGCATCAGTCTCTACACCATTAATAATAAATTAGTCCAGGGAAGCTTGATATTTATTATAACCCATTAACCTAACACCACAGTTCTGAAAGCTAAGATAGATTCAGTCAGGCTTTTAACAAATGTTATCCTTAAAATTTCCGAACATATCTCGGTATAAGGATACGACCCTGAACGACAGCTTTACCAAATTATATCTCATGCAAGAAGCCATATGTCAGCACTGTCTGTCTATAATTACAAAAAATATGTATATATATGCTAACTGATGGACTTTAAAAGTTAAACTGCATCCCAAGAATTTTAGGACTGCATTACATATCTTAGAATAAACACTTGCTTCACAGATCATCGCAGTAAGTCAGGCTTAACTCATAGAAAACCCACTTTTATGGCTAATAAAACTTTCAACAGCTCTACAACAAACTTAGTGTTCAAATACTCAAGAAAAGAGGCAAGGCAAAAGAGGAGACATAACACCACACACCTGTTGCTGCTACGGCGAGGGAGTTTCCTCCTGTTGTTTATGTTTATCAGCTGGATAGCAAAACAGTTTTCTGTCATAGCTATTGTACGTTTTCTATGGGATCAATTTATGGATAACTATAGAATATATAGCATTTATTTTTTTAAAGAAAGAAAATAACAAATTTCACGTCCGCGTAATCCTAGCTTGTAAATTTTTTGTTGTAAAATTCCTGACAGCTATACTAGAAATTATATAGTAAATCATGTGAAGAGGTTATTTCATGATATGTGGTGAAAATTTGTCTTTGCAAGTACGGATTTTTTTTTTTCATATCTGTAGTAAATGGTGAAAGAGCATACTTGGCTCTGAAGAATGCTGTGATGTGTCCTTCAGTAAATCTACCAGCTTGTGACAACCCTTCACATATACGAGTAACGTAGAAAATGAAAATATATCGTGGCTTTACATCTGTATAGTAAGCTTACATTATTTTTCCATACACTTCCCTAACTTTCTATATACTTTTTATCTTCGTCTAATTGAAAATAAATTGTTTTTTGTTAGGCTTTACAGCATTAGTTCGTTGCCTAATGGTATCTGTGGTGTCTTCTTTTCAAAATAAGAACCTAGAAGCAGTCTAACAGTTTCTTTACGCCATGAGAGGATACAGAAATACTCGCAAAATACATTATACTCTTTATATCAACTGAAAGGGGTACGTGAAAACAGTGTGGAATGTTTGTAGAAGATAGAACATCATCAATCTGTCGAAGGCCTAGTTGTTGCTGCTTCGTGATCCGATTGAACATTGTGTTTATAGGGGTAGAGCTTTACGCTCATGAAGCCCTACCTCATTTTTCTTCATGATGTAGATATTTAAATTTCCACTGGTACTCTTATTTGCTTCCTCGTCCCTTAGTTTGTTCCACGAGTCCACAACTCTGTTGCTGCAGGAAGGTTTTCTCACGTTCCTCACCTCTTGCTCATCTTAAATTTGTTCCCTTTTGTTCTGGACTCTCTTCTAGTTCCAAAGAACTGTTCTCAGTTGATTTCGGCATGGTTTTTTTAGTAATCTATATATGTAGTTATCATGTCTTCTCTGATAACTCCTTTTGTTTCCAATACGGGCAGCTTGAGTGCTTCCTTTTTCCTTTCGTAAAGCATTCCAGTCAGGGTCTGGTAGCATTCGTGTTTTATACAACATACTTTTCCTTATGAAATTGTTAATGTTCAGCGCTGATTTCATGATACGTGAGAGCTGTATGTACAGAGTAATTTGTATTTAGGTAATTTCCAAGATATGTACTTTGTAATGTCGCACAAGGGCTTTATGAAAAGGGAAAACGTGGAGTAAGGTCCCTTGCTGCAAGTTTGGGCGTTGGTCACACGCGGACCAGCAGGTGTTGCTTCACCCAGCCTAAACCAGCCAAGTGAAGGCTGTGTTCTCTCGATCGTCGCGGTTGTACCACAGATCTATTTTAGTAAAACTGGTTTGTCTTGAAGTCAGAAAGTCCATTATTCAATTATATAAATTTCGTGTGGAATTCTATTGCCTTCAGAAAATATATTTTGTAGTTAGATGCTGTACGTAGCTTCGCATACCAAGTCAGAGAAACTGAATTAAAACTGTCATGAAGACTTTAAAAAGGGTAATAAGGAAATCATCCAGTAAGATTTTCTTGCCATCATTACAGAACAAAGATAGAAAAAGGCCAAAAATATTATTAGGTTTTGCAGAGTGGGAGTGGCTTCGCTGCTGGCCAGGTCGAGTGAGGTCAGTGGGTCTGGTGATCCGCCCAAGTGGTGGAGTGTCTCCCAAAAGGTCACAGACGTTTAGCAAGGACTCATACCTTCATTCTAATGTTGCCATAAAACAACTTCTATATCATCTTTTAGCACCAAAGTAACTAATTTGTTTCATATTTCAATTATCATATTATATTTTGATCGATTGCCTTAGTTTTACCAGAGTCATAGATACACATAGCATACTTGAAATTCTTTGTTCATAAACACAAAAACACAACACTATGAACTACACACCTGACATGACCTGAAATTCGAGTGACCCACCTGACCTCCCGTACCTTGCGTGGCTCAGATTCCTCGGTCCATCACTATATAGTAAAAAGCATTGAATTATCATTATAATACGCCCATTTTTACTACCATCATAATAATGACAATAATGATAATAAAAATTATAGTTATTATCATCATTATTATCATTAATAAACCCAAGGACCCTTTACATGGGGTTTCTTCAGCCTCGAGAAAGACCTAGACGTGGCTGTACTTTTTTCCGTCAGCTAAGGATGATACAGCTTCGTCAAAGTTGGCTTCTCGCCAGCGTGGTTATTGGTCGTAGGTGAAGTTCAGAGATAAATTTCTAAATATACAGTTAATGCAAGCTTGAGAGCGATAAGCATTGTACACAATCCACCAGTTCGTAAAGCAGATAACTAATGGAGCGTATGAATGTGTATTAAGGTGCATTAAAATAGGCCACCAGTAATAATGAGGTGGACCATCATCCATTTTCCAAAATGGATTGACTTTGTTCACCTCCAGTTAATCATCCCTTCGTATCATAAACTTTGAATATGACTTTCTAAAGCGTATCTGCATGTCGTACATGTGAAGCAAAAAATTAGAAATCGACGGAAAGTGAAGAGTTTCGAACTAGGAATACGTTGGAATCATGATACATGAATGTATGAATATTACCGTATCCACTGAGATGTTTAAGGTATCCGTAGAAAAACATATTAAATTCTGAATATAGTTTATGCTTTGATACATATTCTCACAAGCTTTTCGTATCCGTAGACTGTACAATTCGTGTTTGTCCAAAAAAGTACAAATACCGTAAGTGATTGTTTGTCGTCCCCATTAACTCTCATGTAGAATTGTATAGAACAGCACAAGAAATTCTAGGTAGCCCAATTTGATTATTATTTTTTGTTACATTCGAGCCCATTACCGAATGTAATGACAACAAATCTCCCACGTGACAATGGCCGGCAGGTTAGATTTCTGGCTGCACATTACGTTTGTAATAAGTTTCTAGATGCTGCATATTGCTATAAGACGGTATCAACTGTGGTTTCAGTATCACTTTATGTTAATTATATTACCGTAATTATGACTGTGATGTTCTTATTGGTAGGTGTGAAGTGCATTTGACTGGAGGATCGATTTTCGACAAATCTCGCCAATATCAACTGTCGGCTTGCTGCCTGTCACCATAATGTAACCAGGTTAGTGTAAACATTTTCAATATTTGGGAAAGGTAATTATTATATCGACTTGGCCCTAGTGGGCCAAAAACTGTTTTGCCAATATATTTACTGTGTCTTTAGAAATTTTTTTACAGAGATCGAGTTTCATACAAATATTAAATGTGATTTGCGAAAACACCGATTTTAAGTGTACTAAAAGCTCATACCTGTTGGCATGCTGTAGTCCATGGAAAGTGTTGTGTTAACAATCAAACCAATATACTTCCATCCACCTACCCTTGCCCACCATAATATAAACTTTGTTTACATAAAATGAATCCGGATGCGCAAGAGGGTAAGAGCAGTGCCGATGATAAATTAGCCGGAATAATGTTTGAGTTACCTGTGCTTATAGTCAGCAGAATATTACTACTTTTGGTAAAAGTGTAACTTCGCTACAGAGTTAAACCCCGCAACGAAATGATCTATCTCATTGTAATTATATGTGTTTTGCTTTAATAATACAGATAAATAGTCTTCTTAGATGGCAGACCCATATTTTTTTTATCATTCGATGTCAGGAATAAAGATAATGAGGGTTATGAAGAGCATAGAAAAACAGGAGGTTGATTATCGCATTTGTAGATGATCATAGCTCTAGAAGTCAACAATAACCATCTAGCAGACTTTTTTGTCATAATTTCCCATGTTATATTCGAGAAAAAGACATAAAATGTAGGATTTCGGCTTCGCGTCGGATGCTGAAAACGCGAACAGCCACATCGGCAGAGAGGGCACAATCCCGCGCTTCCCGACAAGCAGACATTTCCCTTAGTTCCTCTTACCACACATCCTTAACGTTGATATATTGTAAATCTCGGTTGTTAGGGGACGGAAGATGAGGTTTCAATAAGTTCTTTTAATTCGTACAGTTTTCATCTACTTTTACGTTACTTAGTCGGAGGTAAGTACTTAGTCGGAGGTAAGTACGTTTGTTCCAGGGGAAAGATTGGCAGTTAAGACAAAAGTTAAAACGTTTCAAACACATGGAAAAAATAACATGGTCATTATAAAGCAGGTGTGCTGACCACCTAACACAGACGATGTTAACTCTTGATTTACTTTGTGGTGAAGTGGCAGGGTAGGCTTTTATATGAATCTGGCGTATTTTGTCTCGACTTTGTCAGCTGCCTTGCCCATGATCCGCAAGCCAATGCTTTTCTATAATTTCTTTTATGATTTTGTTGTTTTTGCCGTAAGGAACACCACAAGGAAGATATAGAAGGGATCGTTTGAGGAAAGTTAATTTTTTTTCCACTGTTTCTTGGTCAGTAAATGGAAGTTTGGTCAGTAAATGGAAGTCCGAATGTCTACACCAAAAGGTGTTTAAAGGTTTTACATTTGTGTGGATTTATTTGTTTATCTTAACGGTTATGTTATCCATCTCTGGTGATATTTGTATATTTGTCTCCGGTTTCGGTAGCCTTCAATATAAAAAGAAAAGTGTGTTTATATCGGATTTTTCTTTTGGTCACCTGTATTTTTTACTCTTACTTCTGCATATTATTTATTTATTCAGTGCCAGTTACTATGGTCTAAGAAGTTCATCTTTAGGAATTCTCAGGTTAAGTATTGTTGTCATACGTTTCCTCAGTGACCCTTATGATTAACCTTACATATTTGTTTGAATTTCTATCCCCACCCCACCTCTCGTTTCCATCTTTTGTCGGGTTGAATGTAAAACTCCTAACCTAGTTCATCCTACCCTAATGAAATCTTAGTTCACAGAGAAAATAACCCTGTTGTAAATGCGCCTGTCAAAATTCACAAAGTGAATCAAATGGTTTGATGCTTATTCGCGCTCATAGTAGCCAAAGGTACGTGTTTGATGCACACTTTTACCAACCTCGTTATTCTGGCCGCTCTTCACGTGGCCCCAAAGCTTAGCGGTGGGGGAGAAACCTCTCATCCCGGGTGATGCGGGAACCGTGGAGGGATGTGCTTCATCCGGTGGAAGGCAGATCCTGAAGAGAGATCCTGACCCATCGCTCTCTACGCCTTTCACACGTTCCTCCGCAACAGCTTTCACTGTCCCTTCCCGTTCCCTTCACCGTACTCGGTGTTCGTCGTGTCCTCGTCTCCATCGTCGTCCGCTTCCCATTCAGTATCACAACTCTTCGTCCCCCTACCATTCGCTTCCATCCCGGTTGCTGCCTCCATCCTCGTCTGCATCCCCGTTCTCATTTTCATTCCTGTCTTGGCCTTCATCCCACCTTCCTCTCCATTTTCGTCCTTGTCCCCAGTGTTCAACTTCACACTCTCCTTGTCCCCATCCCCGCCTTCATATCTCTGTCTTCGTCTTCATCTCTCTTCTCTCTCGTCTTACCTGCTTCTCATTCATCCTTTCATCCTTCAGTCTTTTTGATTAATTTCAACATGATTTTCTCTTCCGTATATTGGGCCTATTTCAGTGCTCCACATACTGTTCCTAACGAATTACAGTACAATCAGCTGACGAATTTCGATACACATGCCTAACGAATTTCCACGCATTCCACGAACGAATTTCGGTACACACTCTGTTCTAAATACCGGAGTTTTGTTTCGTGAAGTTGTTTGAACATATTATTCATATATGTATTAGTTTTTCGGTATATTTTTTTTCTTACTCTCAGATCTGGACATGATTGTGGCCATTTTAGATAATAAGGATGATGGGCGAAACCTATTTCCTTTTATTCTTTTTCTTGGTGGAGAAATGCCGCAGGGTTAGATAAGGATAGTTGGGCCAAGCTGAAAACAAGAGAAAATTGATATATAATTTTACACGTCCAAATCGGTACACTAAAGTTGGCAGTGTGCCTCCACTGTCCTGACCCACGTCAGAGCAGTTGGACTGATAGATTGATTAAACTACCAACTATGGTCACGAGCGGCAATGTGGACCTTTTGTAGTGATGGGGAGGCGTATCAGCGACAGCTGTTGAGCACGCAAACACAACCCGTAGCTGGTGTAATTTCCAAGGAAGTTTGATGTGGAAACCCGTTTTCGCCTTGTCGTCGACGGGTCCACGGGCTCAGGACGCCTCAGTGATCTCTTTTAACTACTGTGTGTTTATGCAAAGGAAGAGAATTTCACAGCATCTTAACCTTAAAGAGGTTCTGAATAGCTGTGATGGTTATTCGTCTGCGTGGGTTTCAATATGGTTGGTATAGAACTGCGCGGAAAGGGAAGAGTGTGTAGGTATTCAGGATTGTGTCAAGTTGTGCTGGAACTGTAGTACTGAGAACATTATTGAGAATTGATGGAGTCTGTATAGTTGAGGGAACGTCCCACTTCCCATCCAATTGGAAATACGAAGGACTTAGGAGTTTGTGGGCTTCATTTCGAGACATCTCAGATGATATGTGTGTGTAGAGCACTGTAGCGGCGAATCTTCGAAGTAGGAAGTTTGAGATAGTGGGCTCAGTCATCCTACTGGGAGAGAGTAGGAGACGAGAGAGAGGCAGACGGGGTATCTTGTGATGTGGTTTCTAGCAGTTGTAGTTGTGGACAAAGACGTCTGGTGGATGAGAGTGTATGATTGCAGGGATGGCGAAGTATTGGCCTTGAACCAAGTGCTTCATTGTGTGGCAAAGTACCGTCAAGGGGTTACCTTTTGGTGGCTAAAGTTGAGTACTGCTTTCCACAAGATAACGTGCAGGATGCCCAGAGTAGGTGACACACAGTTACAAAAGTATGTAAAAGCGTTATGGTATTTTGCAGTCATGACCAAGGAGTTGCAATGTATCATATAAAATCACTTTGGAATGCAAATGAAAAGTCGCAAAGTTGCCACTCTGTCTTAGAGAGAGTCAGTACGTAGCAGACCATCATGTTTATCTGCGGTAGCTCTGTAGATGACGAGGATGCTCTACCGTTTCTACGCGAATGATGAGTTTGCTCTGCGGATGATGAAGATGCTCTGTGGTTACTCAGCAGAGGATGAGGTTGCTTCACAGTTTCTCTGCGGATGTTAAGGATGCTCTGTAGATGATGAGGATGCTCTACAATTTCTCTGTAGGTGGTAAGGATACTCTACAATTGTTCTACAGTTGATGAAGATGCTCTACAGTTTCTCTGCGGATGTTAAGGAGGCTCTACAGTTGCTATACATATGATGAGGATGCACCACAGGTTCTCTAAAGATGATAAAGATGCTCTACAGTTGCTTCACAGATGATGAAGATGCTGATCAGTTTCTCTACGGATTGGAATAATGCTCTGTAGTTGTTCTAAGATGATTAGGATGCTTTGCCTTTTTTTCTGCGAATGGTAAGGATGCTCTGTAGTTGCTCTACAGATGATGATGATGATGATCTACAGTTTCTCAACGGATGATAAGGATGCTCTACAGGTGAGGAAGGCTCTGTATAGTTGTTTTGCATTTTATGAGGATGCTATACATTTGGTTTAGAGATTATGAGGATGCTCCACGGTTGCTGTACAGATGATGATGTTCTGCAATTCCTGAAATGCGAAGTAGGACGATATTTATCGTTATCTTCCATTCGTAAAAATGTTAACGGAGAGACTCATGGCTTACCTGGAATCGGCTGATGTTCTTTTCTTGACGTTATCAGTAGCTAACTGAGACTACTCTCGTAGTGCATCTGATCCAGGAATGGCGGGAAGGTGACAGATTTGGGTCCTTTTGTAGAGACAGAGAAGGGGGGTTTTGAAGGCAGTGAACTACTTGAAGGTGTTTGGAGAGTAATAAATTGTGGAGGTGTCTGTGAGGTAGTTATATTTGTAGGCGTTTTGATAATGAGAAACTAGGAACTTTTGGAGGGTGTAGGCGTTTTGATAATGAGAAACTAGGGACTTTTGGAGGGTAGGAAACGCTTGGAGGGTATTAACCTCTGGAGATGTTTGAAGGGTATTATACTACAGGGATGTTTGGAGTGTAGTAAACTTGGAGGATGTTTGAAGTGTGGCAGACTCGGATGAGTGAAGAGGTTGCGAGATAGGGACTTTAGTGAGTTGTAGTTGAGGAGGGAGGTTACACACGGAAAATTTTGAAGGATGGCAGAGTCAGAAAGTGCGTTTGAGGGCAATAGGAAATGACACGTGGAGGGGTAGTGCCTCGCGAAGAATATCCGGCTCTGTGTTAAGAGCTTTTCATGAGAAGTGATGATTTGAAAAGTATTACACGAGACGGGGTAATATGTAGAGGGTGTGGATAGGAATAGTGTTTGAAGGGGTTCAAAAGGTAGTATCAGGAGGATGTAGGAAAGAGAGTGATATTTACAGCTGATAGATGCCATGACGATTGTGGAAGGTGATTGGAGGATGTAAAAGAGGATGTATGTGGAGCGATAGACAGGGAATGTCTGTGGTGGTGTGTGGTGGTGGTGGTGGTAGACAGGATGTGTTTGCGTTGGGGGTAAATTGATTATTTTGTTTAGAAGAGGAGAGACGGGTGGCGGTACTTGAAAAGGAGTAAACAGGTGGTGGTGTGTAGAAGGGGGACTGATATGTTAATGTAAGTTGAAATGAAGGTGGCTATATCTACAAAGGAGTTGACAAACGTTGGTGTTTAGAAAAGGGATGACAGGAGGTGACAGGAAAGTGGCTGACAGGGCGTATTTGGAAGCGGTAAGCAAGTAGTGGTGTGTGGAGAGGAGACATGTATGAGGGCCTTTAGAACTAAGTATGCATATGGTGTTCGGAAGAGCAGTTAACAATTAGGGATGTTTAGGAAAGGGTATTCTTGAAATGGTGGTCGGTAAGAATAGCAACACGGTGTGGTAGATAGACGTCAAAGAGCATGGGAAATGTCAGGAATAAGACAGTTAAAGAGGGAGAAATTTCTCAGCATGATTAAATTAGGAGGATGACACACCCATGACATGCTTTTGGTGGGAAACAGTGGGGAAGGTGGAAACAGGTTTAGCAGGTGGCATACTCTGAGGTTATGGAGGGCACTGGACCTGACTTAAGTTAGGGGGGTGATGTGCTTTTAGGGTGTTGGAGAGATGGCAGAAACACCGGGGTGTTTGGATGGTAGCACACATGTGATGCTTCGAGAAAGACACAACCATGTAGTGCTGTCAGTGTACTTATTACCATGTTTGTTGGGGTTTACTGTGTAATGAAACCAGCGGTCTGAAATTCCGATGTATCCCTCTCAAGGGATGATCATGAAGTTGACGTAGTTGTTTAGATCAGTTACTACGAAAAAAGCGTTAAAGATTCTTTCGTATGTGACAGAGAGTGCCTGAGTCATAGGAAATTTCATGAGAGGAAAGGATCAAGCGTTCTGTATATTGCGAGCAAGCGAAATTAGCTGCCATGCTTCTGTAATTTCTCACGTCAGCAGCTCGAACGTGTTAGGTCATCATCTCTCGTCCAGACGACAAGATTGAGGTCCGAAGCTTTCGGCTGCGCCTCGTATGTAGCCTGACACATTGCTACATACGTAGCTCTGCCGCCCCAGTAATCGTTTATGAAAATTCAGGAGAGAGAGAGAGAGAGAGAGAGAGAGAGAGAGAGAGAGAGAGAGAGAGAGAGAGTGTTCTGCGTCGTGGGAGAGAGAGAGAGAGAGGAGTTGAGGCAGTGGTGGGAGGAGAGCAGAGTGGAAAGGGGAGTTAAGAGTAAGAAGAGGGTCAGTGAGTGGCCACCAAGCCCACACTATCATATTACGCTGGCACCTGCGAAGCCTGGCCTTCACCTCTTGCTTAGTGAACTCTGCATATTCCTCCCGCCCGCTGATCACGAGCTTTGCTCATTGACTACAACTTAGGTAATGAGTGCCTCTGAGAATGCCATTATAATCGTTCTTTTCTTTTTACCAACAGTGGTGGTTTTGTTAGAGCAGTGAGGATGAGGGAGCCACAGAGAGAAAACGCGGCTATCTGAAGGCGAGAGCCCGTGTCTGCCCAGAGTGAGGGTATGCCAGATTATACCATGCGGGTCGAGGAATACCATAAACGATGCATAATGTTTCAAGGCTCAGTCTCGGTTGGCAGTATGGACATCACTTGGGAGTGGTTGTACCCCACGATGGCACGGCAGTGGTGTGGGATACCCGCTTTCTGCGTTGATGTTATTTACACTCCTTGGTGAACTGACGTATATTTTAATTTGTGTGTATGAGGGAGAGAGAGAGAGAGGCACAGTGGTGTGACTGTTTGTAATTGCTATTTGTTTGTTATAGGGAGAGTGTTTTATACTCGCCTTGTCCCGTCTCTTAACCTAGTAAATAAACATACCATGTCTTCACTCCAATGCACACACACACACACCCACACACACACACACACACACACCCGAGCTTATGCCAATTTAGAGCAGTGTTTGTGTGTGTGTGCTATTGCTAAGAATTCTTCGGCAGCTGTGTGTAATGGAAGACACGGCCGCCGTGCATTTCTTGGTCATTGGAGATTTTATATTGCCCGTCCAGATGCAGTCACTGAAGGACTGCAGCTTTGCAAGATTTGTCATTATGTATAATGTAGGTACCTTATGTACCACTATGTTTGGTAGTGCCGGTGATTTGTTATGTTGGTAGTACTTACCAGGAGAATCAGGAGAAAAATGAATGCGTATACTATACTATGCATGCACTCGAAGAAGCATCTTCAAAATATACTAATCACAGGAGCCACATCACACTTCGTGTTTGTAGAACTAACGCCCTGATCACCAAAGAAAGGCCAGAACACGTTATTCCCTTGACTGCTTGCAGAGAAATGGGGTAATGCACAGCAACTCTTTGTTTCTGTTTGTGTTTTCCTCTTAAGTCTGCTTCGTCAGCACTACTGAAGAAGGTTAATAAAAAAAAAAAGAATTGAGGATAATTGATACAGGTGTTTGATGCAAGGAAAGATCTTGAGGAACCTTACTGTGATGAGACATCGCTCGCTCCTGATCATACTTCCGTCTGATGGATCTGCTGAAAGAGCCTCTTCACCTCAGATGGGGGACCACAAGTGGCTGGTTGTAGAGACAGGTGGAGCGGAGTATAACTCGTGTAAACAACTGCAGATAACATACACTGTATACGTATCCAACAGTGAATGTGCCAGACGAAAGTCACGTATGTTGCAAGCTGTAGTGCCAAGTGAAAAATACAAATATGATGGTTATTTGAATGAAGACAGTGTTGCTTTGTACATATTGAAAAGCGTTGAGGGGTCTTTTAAATTGTAATGTTTGTAAAATGTGTATCAAATGAACGCTTGCTAAGAACTCATAGGTCCACAGATGAATAAATTCTCGTCTGTCATATATTCAATATGTGTAAGATGCTTTTGGACATATATTCTGTCTTGTTCATTTACTTTTATGTGGGAAGGATCCATCGAATTGAGGCCAACACCAGTTGGACTTATCATCATAACACAGTATTCCTTATTCTGTCATTTACTGGTATTTATATACATTTTTGATGGGGGGAGGGAGTGTAACTGGTCACCAGAGAGGGTAGTACACCACCCATCGTACACCTTACATGGTGTCAGGGTTGACGCAGTTAACTTCATCTCATTTAAACAGCTACCGGGTTGCTCTTTACATTTTAGAACATCCACCACATGCCTGCCCTCCCCTAGATGATAGATATCCTGCCTTTCCATTCATAATTATCAATCAATTTTTAAGCTGTGACTTTTTTTTAATTAGTCCTCTGCTTCTTTTCCCTAAAGGCCTTATCTCTATTGGTACGTCTCTCCATGTCCGGAGTCTGCAACATGTGAAGGAAAAAAAGGCGGCTGCATCAGGTAAGTGGGTTGTACATTGTTATAGTAGCGTTTATTACTCCTTGAATTTGACAGCTGTAAAGGTAAGAAAGTATTATTATTATTATTATTATTATTATTATTGTTATTATTATTATGAGAGCAAGCCATAGTAGATTATATTATCATCGGCTCTAACGTACCACAGGAATGTCCTGAGGCTGCCGGACATGGTGGTTGTGGTTTCTGTGGAGCGCGGCGACGCGGCGCTTGAGGACGACGGTACGACTCTTGAGCGTGGCAGTACGACCTCTGAGTTTTGATGGCCTTTCAGTGCTACTCATGAGGGTCAGGTCGTAGGCCAAGTCATCGTACCGAAGGCTTCGTACCGTCGTGCTCAAGGGTCGTGTGGACGGCGAGTGTGTGTGTAAAAGATTATGTTGAGGAGCTGTTTGAGTAGACCATTACACAGATTGTTTTGGAGGATGGCAAACCCAGGGTGTTGAGTGAATCGCAGACGGTGGTTAGTTTGGAGGGTGGGGGAGACACAGGCGTATTTGGAGGAATGGAGATATGGGTGTAATTTGAAGAAGACAAACACGAATTCTCTGTAAGGGATTTTGGTAATATATGAACCATGATAACATCGGAAGTGGGTTTTCTGGCTGGTGTGGACGTGTGGTGTACAAATAAGGCCTTCCGAGGCATCACTTGCGGACGATATGGAGTAAAACAATGTCTGGCGTTTGTTAGATCGGCGAACTTAATGTTGAGCGTTTGGGGGGGGGGTGGCTTATATAGGGACGGGCGTTTAGAGGATGGTAGATATGGGCGTATTTCAGGTGCTCTAAAGCTCTGGAGTTGGAGGTTTTGGAAGCTGGTGGCCTCGGAATTTGGGTAGTCGCAGACACCGATGCGTTTCGATCATTCGAATTGGATGAAGTCTAGAGGTAGGGTTAGAGGATGGGACATCTGTCGGCGATAATGTTTTGTAGGAGAGAGAAAATTGCGATGGTAGACGGTTGCAAGCAGTGTGGAGGCTGAGAGTAGCGTCATTTGAAGGATTTTAAACGCCGGAGGAATTGGAAATAGCAGACACGGGGTGGGGTAGGGGAATTGAAGAGAGAGAGAGAGGAGAATTTTAAGGATTATGATTTTGGACGGATTTGCATACTCACCCACGGGAAGTTGGAAGG
The DNA here is from genome assembly GCA_038088735.1 of Panulirus argus. Lineage (NCBI taxonomy): Eukaryota > Metazoa > Arthropoda > Malacostraca > Decapoda > Palinuridae > Panulirus > Panulirus argus. The sequence continues at coordinate 20,211 of JAYMFT010376544.1, read as the reverse complement.
ACGTACACACTAATTCTTGGAGGTTAGAAAACACTTAGACATTATTTTGAGGTTGGTGTACACAGTGAAATTGTTAGGAGGATGAGATATAAGGGAATGGGGTACACACGGATGGGGAAATATACCGGGGTGTTTCATGACAGAAGTGGAGTTTATTTGAAAAGTGTGAGAGAAAGTTCACCCTTTTTCAGGTGACCTCCAAGATTGTGGTAGGTATTTGGTGCTTAAGGACGGCAGACATGAGATATTCGAAGGATGGTGATATGTCTTGAGGGGGCCCCAGACGGTCATTTGAAAGATGACAGATTGAGAACCACACGAGCAGAGCGTATGGTAAAGGGGTAGGCAAGACGGGGGTTGATTTAGGGTGACGTGTATGGGGTTTATTTTGAAGGGTAACGCACACACGGTGTGTTTGGACTGTGGGGAGACTTACGGCAGGTGTTTGGAAGGCCAGATGTGAGGGACCGTAGCGTTGGGAGGGGGACGGGACGGTGGAGAAGGGTCGAAAAGTTACAAAAAAATGTGGGGGCTTGGAAAGCAGTGTATATGGGAGTGATTATTTACGGCTGGCGACAGACTTATGAAAAGGTTTAAAGGGTGATTGATGGTACGGGGAGGGGGGAGGGGGGTTGTTTACACAGGGAGAATTGGGTTTAAGTAGACGCGGGACCGGAATGGAACGCGAATGCCGAAATATATCACTTAATGCAACCACACAGCATTTCTTTCGTCTATTGTGAAGATACTTGGTATAAATGGATGTGAACCGTCTCACTAATACGTGCCGGGGTAACTGGTTACCAGTCATATGGTACCGAGTTCGATCCTGGGCCCATATCTAGACTATAGTAACTGTTGAGTAACGAATGCTAATGATTAAGATAAGAAATGAACTTGCTCTTTTCATCATACTGTGTATATTAAAAGAACACAACAAAGATTCGTGATGTCATTGCAACAACCTGGTCCGTTCTGGGAATATGTTACAGTCTCCTCAGTAGTCATGGCCCAGCCCGGCGTTTGCTCGTATTGTATAACCTTTAGGCAGGTTTATATAACCGTGGGCAGACCCGACGGTGATCTGCAGGGCGACAGAGTCATGGGAATGTAGACAGGACAGATGCATGGGGTGGCCGGCCATGTTCGTTTTCTCATACTTTTTTCTTTTTTTATCTTTCATACGAGATGGCCATAATTATGGCGCGTTTAACTTCTGTGTCATGTCAGCTTCCAGAAGAAATATTTAACTATATTGGGATAATGTTTGTTTGAAGGTAGACCGGGGATGTCTAGAGCGAGTGGAGAGGGAATTGGTTGAAGGGTGAACAGGTGGCAGTAGTGGCAGGCACAGGGAGTTGTTGGAATGAGAGCAGACACTGAGGGAGGAAGTCAGTAATCACCCTGGGGAAGTCTGCAATCACCCTGGGAGGGAGGGAGGGAGAGGGTTTGGTTGGTAAGCCAGAGTTATTGGAGATCTGGGCCGCACCAGGGGCCATATAGAGTGCAGTGTCACTTATCATGGAAATCTAATTTGGGAGGGATGCTGTAAACATCATTCTGAACTTACCGTTAAAGTGGTTGTGTATGTAGGTGTCTGCTTCAAGAGGCTTGCTTCCTAGACGTTTTTTTTAGGCTGTGACCCGGAATCATCACGTGATCGTGTACCTAAAATAATGTCACAATGTTGAGAACAAGCGTATGTAATCAGAAATGTGACTCGAGGTGCGCTGTGTTTTCATTGATTTGTGGTAAAGCCATGTAAAACTGCTGGCACAGTTTCAACAAGTTTTTACAAAACAATATTTTTTTTTCCATTTTAAATGCTGGATGTCCTGATATCAACTCTGGTCATAAGTAGTACTACCTTAATCCGTGAATTTCCAAAGTAACGAGGGAAGTTACAGAAAAGCCAGTTGTATAAATCTCCAATTTTATTAACAACATATAAACAATTATAGTATAGTTAGTAATTAATTTACAAAAGTTTGGTGGCGTTGTGATCAGTGGGGATAACGGCGGCAGTGGTACCATATATGTTTACTTTTTTTATAACAGCAGCAGTCGCCACCCAGCGCCCACGTCTGATAACGGTTATTATCTGAGGTCCTTATTTGTATGACTTAGAGCGTAAATCTGTACAAAATATACATATTATGATACAAATACATACAGAAGCCTATGATCTTGAGCATTTAGTACGTTAGAGAAGTAATCTAACAGAGAGTCGGCTAGTGTTAGTTGTGGCGGTGTAGGCAGCTTGGCGTGGCCACCAAGTGTGTATAGTAAGCGCGGTGGGCGGGGGGATGATGTGGGGCGGAGGCAATCCTATACGCTAGACATAGGACTCCTCGCCGTAGTTAGAGTGTGGACGCGATTTCCGAGAGGTAAAGGAGTCGCCCGCCCCTAGGTGATAGGAGGTGATGGGTGCGCGGTGGGCGGAAGGAGGGGGTCGATACGGCGGAGGATGAACTTTGGCTCCTTTCAGCGTCTCTCCGAATATTGCGCGAAGCTGCGACACCGACCAGCTGATCTCCTGTCTCAGGTCGGCGTCCAACTGACGGAATGCTGAAGGGCCTCCCGGGAAGTCCTGTAAGGATGGGGTGGTGTGGTAGTCCCACTCGTCCTCCTCGTCGTCGTCATCCGAGTCTGGATGCTGCTGCTGCTGTTGCGTAGGGCCAGCCTCACGGGTGGGAACGCTTTTACTGCGGTGGGACGCCGAAGAGTCTCGTCGTCGAGCTCTGCCGCGCCGTTTTTCATTGTGGCAATTGGAGTCCGGGACAGACACCGACGTCACGTGGGACTCTGCGACCCAAGACCCCGAAGTCTGGATGCCCTCATCTTTTACCTCTTCCTCTAGATCGCAATCGTCAGTCTGAGTTTCTATGCTTTTCTTCTCTACCCTGGGCGGCGATACGGCCCTACTTGTGGTCTGTCTCACCCGAGATTCTGGTAGTTTTATATATGCATTGTCTATTTCGATTACCGTGCGTTCTTTGGGCGGGAGCGATGGGGGAGTGTCGTCTGTGTAAATGATGGTCTTATGGTACGGGGGGTCACATCCGTATGACGTAGGGAGGGAGGTGACGGAGCGTGATTTACGCGTATGGGTCTCCACGTGCACGGGTGGCAGGTGTTTGAGGCGACCCATGCCATCGCTCACCCTCCTGTTCCCACGCTGCTTAGGGGGCAGCGGCGGAGCTTCAGCCTTGGGCGGTAAGGGCGGTGGCCGTTCATACTCGTCGCTGTCCTCTGCTTGTGCCGGAGAGGCCCGTACCAAATCTCCCACGTATGCATTTTCCTCTTGATAAATTCTCAAGGACTCTTCATACAGCTGTTTGGCTCTCGCGGACTTCATTTTTTCCTCTCGTATTGCGAAGTCGGGGAAGTGTCCGTCTCTGCCGGAGGGCGATCCTTGCGGCTGCTGCCCACCTCGGTACATAAGGGAACGTCTATTAAGGGCTTCTTCGTAGGAAGGAGGGTTTGAAGCCAGGGTAGAGGTGCTACCGGCTGAGACAACCGTGCACATGCTGCCCGTCCGCTCGCTCTTGAACGAGGAGTTGCGAGAGTTGTGTGATTCGCCTGAATCTGAGGGAGTGTGTTCCGTGCCGTAGACTGCCTCCCACGTGTTGAGGCCACCATTGCCGTACTCCTTTCCTCGGGAATTGGATCTCGAGACGTGCGGTGTTGAATCGTCGTCGCTTAACGTGGATGAATCGTAAGAGCGATCGGCCTCATCATGTATCTGCGGCGTGGAACGAGACCGCTGCCAGGCAACGGCATCATGCGACGATGACCGAGACACAGCTGGGGTGTTGTCTGGAGAGCGCCCCACTCGTTCCTCGTCTCGCACAGGCTCCGTCAGGTAGTGGGCTGATTTTGATCTTCGGATGGGAGACTCCCGCCCTCCACCTCCAGGACAGTCTTCAATTTCCTCCCCAGGTGGGGGAGGTGGGGCACGGCCCTTCCCATGTTGTGCCGGCCGCTTGCTGGTGATACCAGATGGACCCAGGGAGAGGCCGTAGTCAAGACCATTATATTTATTAAGAAGACTCTCCTCTGACGTCGACCGTACTAGACCTCCGTCACCACTGCTTGAGCGGGACACCTTACGCAGGTTTGAGCGGCGTCGCATCCAGTCATGCCGTTGGAAGTTGGAATTGACAACAAACGGTGGTGGGTTAACTATATTCCCGGATGATCCGGGTGGCACGCTATATATGGATTCTTCTTCTTGGTTTTTTCGGTAGACATCACTCATTCGATCATGGCGACTCTGGTAAACTCGTGTGTATTCCTTCCCCTGGCCTGGGGGACCCTGGGAATACCCAGGAGTGGAATACGTAATTTGTATCCGAGAATGCTCTCGACTAGGTGCAGCATAATAACTCTCTGGGTCATCATAACCCATTGGAGCCTTTTCTGGCCGACGATACACGGCCGTATATATTGCATGGGGGTTGTTGGGAGCCGCATAGTGCTGGAAGCGATCTCCAGAGCGTTCTGAATGGCCACCACTGCTGTAGTTGCTGACGCTCTTGTCAGCACCAGAGTGGCCAGAGCTAGTGGACTCGCTCTCCTCTTCATCGGGTGTGTAGAGCTGAGAGTCGCTCATAGTAAGACCAGAGTCACGGCTCAAGTTAGTCAGAGACATCTTGTCTTTCCGAGGGAGTGGAGACAGCTCGCCTTCCACTAGTAATTCTCGCTCCAATGAATCGATGCTGCTATCATCTCGTCTCATGCCACTTGAACTGTGTAGGCTGTGACCACTGTGTAGACTATGTAGACTGTCTGATTCCTCTGCCCCGCTGTCTTGTCTCATGGGGTCCCTCTCTGGAGGTTCACCAAGCAGATGGAGCACATCCTCACCAAATATATCACCACATCGCTCAATGAGGAACTCCACTATGGCAGGCACTTGTTTGGAGGCCTCTGGACTGAGTGCCAGGACCGGAGAAGATGGCCACAAGATAGATGGGCCGACGCAGACAGCAAGGTTAGATGCTGACATCATGTTCTCAGAGGCGCGGCGAGCTATGTGGTGCAGCACACAGAGGAAATGCTGGAGGAGCATAAGGTGGGCGCGGGGCAACCGAGAACACAAGAGTAGAGTCCGGGAAATACGCTCCCTCAAGCTGCCGAACTGCGACACCTCCAGCCACTCCTCGTACAGGTCAGCGACCAGCAAGCAGTCGGGCATGGAACGAAGAAAATCTTTGAGGAGCGCCGCCACAGCTGTGATGTGCACGCTGTCCAGGTCCACAGCCCCGTCTGCCTCATTCGCGTCCAACTTCTCCCGTAGTTCCCTCACCAGTCTCGCGTTGGCCGACTTCCTGAAGATGCCCACCGTGAATGGCCCCTTCAGGAACAGCTGAGACAGCATTTCCTGAAACATGAAATGTGAAATTTAGAGAAATCTTTTATTTAAAGGATTTTAACAACGATGCCCATAAGAAAAGCCTTACACCCATGCCATGTTGACGCTTAGTATCTCTCGGATTTCCTCTGATCAGAAGAAATTAATAACCAAACTAAGTCTTGAGAAGAGGTACAAGACACTTTACTGATGAGAAGATATATGCATGCAGTAAAATGTCTACAGTTGCTATAAATCGGGAGTATAAAGTTTATGGTATACTTAATGTGTTTCATAATATGTACTTGCATATTTATCACAGTATTCATGTTTACCAGCTGTTGTTAGGGGACTCACTAAAGGCACTCACCATGATGGGCTTAGGCAGCATGTTTTCCGGCTCTACGAGTTTGATAAGCGACTGGCCATACAGGGCGCCTGTGCAGGACGACATACTCCCATCCAGCGATTCTCCTTTGCTATTGGATCGCTTAAACACTCTGTGGATCCTGATGGGGGATTTCCGGGCCTTCTTGGATACCTTCTTCATCCCCTCCGGCGATTCGAAGGAGATCTTGCGGGCCTGTCGCAAGATGAACTGGCAGCGGGTGACCAACTCGGTGTTGTAGAGGTTATTGCATTGCTCGGCATCACAGTCTTGCAAGAGGTCCCGAACGCAGTTGAGTTTGATGGCGAAGGGGTACTCGTGGCCGATGAGCGGGTACGGGGAGTCGTCCATGCCAGTCTTGACCCACAGCTGGAACTGGGACGTGTCTGCTCCACCCATCTCCAGGTGATCGAGAATGAGGGCCACACACTCCCGCGCCGTGGTGATGGAACTGATGTTCACCGTCTTACTCTGTGAGGAAATGAAACATTCAAATTAAGAAGATAATCGAGGACGGAGTAAGTTTAATGATCCAACTTATTATAATTGACATATTCGGAATTATCAGCCCGCGCCAACAAGACAAAGGTCTTTAGCATACCGTGACATATTAAATCCTGCACAGTGAACGAACAATAATCACACTATGAAAATATATTAGTAATGAACTGAATGGTCTTTTTTCTAAGACTTTTTTTAATATATCTGTATCAAGTTAATTCGACTGAATTAGGTACAGGCGTTCTGGCGATTCCTAGGAATTCAGCTTCCTTACATTTAGTGAAGGAAACAATGTACAGGTAAATTATTTAATAGAGAAAAAGTAAATAAGTACTCAAGCATCTTGTGTTGTGATTACATGATATCCTTATACAAACTTACTCATGTTCTGTCATTCCTAAGGTCCATTTAATTATTCTCTTCCATTAACAGTCTTCCTCTCTCTCCCTACATCCCTCCTTTTTACTACGTTGTTTCTCTCCTCGTGCGATTTGCCTGATCTTTTCCAGACGTTCCTTGCCTTCCCCTTAATCACATTCCCTCTTTCCCTTCTTGCCACATTCCTCTCCACCGTGTTCCTCCTGCTTCTCTTTACTTCTTCCCTTCTACATTATTCCCCTGTCAATTCATGTCCCTCTCTCCTACATCCTTTGCTCTTCCTACCTCATACTTCTTCCTGACCTCATTCTTCCTCTTCCTTGTCTTCCCTATTTCACCCATCGTCATTCTACATCAACGGGACTACACAAAAATGGGGATTAAAGTGAGTGGGGAATTTTTCTTTTTTTTTTTTTTGTAGGGCTCTCTGCAAAGAGAATCCATGAGAATCATAAGGCACCGTATTAAAAAAGTGCAACCCAGCAGATAACTTAATTGTGATTAATTCGAAAACGCATGATGCCTGACATCTCATCCCTAACGACTGAGGAGAAATGATACTACCCCGCGTACGAATGTATATTCTGCGTGTCGCAAAAGGTTGCTAAAGGAGGCGGACGCGGGGAGGCTGCGATAACCCGTTTCTCCCGTATATCAACAGTTTTTAAGGAGGGACAGGAGGAAAAGCCAAGCCATTTTTTTTTTTTCCACAAAGACTCGGTCATTTTTTCCTTCCTCTACCTCGCTAAGGCGGGAAAGGCGAGCATTCAGTCACAAAGCTCACCCGAGTCGGAATTCCCTCTTTCAAAATTTTGATTAGAACTATGAGAGTGAAGAATTATGAAAGTTAATTACGCGCTACAACTAATAGCTTAAAAAATCTAGGGACCTTGGACAAGTGACAAGCATAAGAAAAAAGAACTTGCTTTGGTCAAATAATTTTTGACTTGTACAAGAGTTGAAACTGCTTAAAGTAGGGATATTGATTACTTAAAATTTGTTGTGTGAATGGCTAAGGGAGCTGGGAAGGGAGTATTGCCAGACGGTAGGTGGTTCAACCGTACGAGGAAGATGGCCCAAGCCGTAAACACGACCATCAAGGGTCATGTCAAAGGTTAAGGCCATCACACCCAAGGGTCGCACCGTTGCGCACAAGGGCTTGCTATCTAAACTACATTATATTTCCCTACCAAATGCGCTCCATAACACCGCTATGCTTTACATTCGGAAAAAAGAATGTCACAGTGGTTGCGTTTAGCGTCACCGTTCATTCTGTCATTTAAACATCTTTCCAGTTTGCTGCAGTGAATACAAGCTTCAGATTGCCGAAACGTTTCATATTAATTCACAACACAGACCAAATTGACTCTCTTCAAGCTATACTGACCTCATCATGAACCTCTGTGCCTCTTGTACAGTAACGGATTCCATTACATCAAAATAACCACTTCCTCGGTACTGTTAATGACCCGTAATATAGGAAGGAGTTGGGACAAATATCCCATCTTGCACTTTAAACTTGAACTTTTCCCATGAACCAGTTCTAAGACCACTTCCAATCACCTCGTGAATGAGTACAATCTTTACTAATTAGTTCTCGTTCATTCTTAATAGAAATATACCTAAACTTATCAAAAGCCATTAATTCTTTTCCATTCAAAACTGTGTATAACACTTCAAGTAACCATCTTTTAAACGCAGACTTATAACTATCTTCCTACACACGTCAGAACGGCTTACCAGTCAACCTGTGAATCAGCTAACATAAGTACCTTGCTCATACAACCACCTGAGGCAGCTTCCGTTGTCATGGCTCATCTAATACCCTGCAGGCAATTGCCCCAGATCACTCTCATGTCACGTAATGCTCCGTCCACAAAACCTTTAATTGGTTGTGGCTATATATTGAACAGCCAAGACGTAACTCCTGCATTTCACGTCACTTATTCTACCAATTTGTTCATACAAAAGACTACTTGTATAATAAAAGCTCTCAACAGGATTAAAATCTTACATGTACATCACAAAAACCGACATTTTAGTCAACATATTTCGTCATATGTGTATGTACAGTCTCCTAAAAAAGTATCCGCCTCCCGCCCCCCCACCTCGCTTGAAGTTTCTGATAATCTACAGCAGACCGACCGAGATTAACATTTGACTTTGCTGCCACCGTGATGCAGTTGTAAACTGCATCACGGTGGCAGCGAAGTCAAGTGTTAATCTCGATAGGCCAGTTGTAGATTATTAGAAACTTCACGCCCGGGGGCCGATACCTTTTTTGGGAGACTGTACATCCATAAATGGTGTAAATATTTTCTTGTGACTGTCTCTGATATCTTCAAATGAAGCTTGCACACCCACCTTGCCTTTTTGAAGTCTTCTAACACACAAAGAATCTGGTAAGCTTTCAGCCACCATCCTCTCACATACTTTGTCAACTATATTTAGAAAAGCAATTCCTCAGCAACTGCAATCATTTTACATACTTTACTTTCATGCAGCAAAACAATCATTACTCTTTTTTTATACATCAGGCACACAACCACTCTTCCATGCACACTCCAAATTAGTCAAACTACTGTACCCACTTCCATTCCTTATCATCGTCGGCCTAGGATCTTCCATTTTTTTTCGTTGATTAAAATTCTCACCTCCTCCTTGGTAGTGCCTTCCTTTTTCCTATGCAGTCTTCACACCCAGCCTCCGATCCTAACGTAGAAATGCCCACATTTGTTATGACTGCCGGTCAGTTCTATACACTACTATTTTCACCACCTCCATCCTACGTTGCTTTTCGTAGTACGTAACAGTTAAAGGCTATATGACTAAACACTGCTTATCCTGAATTTCTGATTAATTAGTCTTCCTTATAAGCTAATTCACGTAGCTCAAGAAGCTGTTAGATGACAGACATGATGGAGAGAGAGAGAGAGAGAGAGAGAGAGAGAGAGAGAGAGAGAGAGAGAGAGAGAGAGAGCATCACCATCATTACCCCAGAACACAAACACTGCTGGTGGTACTTACGAAGTCGATGCTGTTGACGGGGTCGTAGTAGGTGACCTGGATGGTGGTGGAGGGTGGTTCCTTATCCCGCTCCTCCGTCATCACCTGACACAGCTTGTTGTACCACAAGTCCTTGGTGGCCACACAGCTGTTGGCGAGAGAGACATCTTTACCGATGCTGCTGGCCGCAGATCCCCGGCAGCCGTTAGCGGCTGCGGACAGAGCACCGCTCTTGCTCCGCAATCTGCCCAAGCCTTCACCGCTGCAGTCAGACACATCCTCTTCCCCTTGCGCTAACGTAAATGTTCTGGTATTTATTGCGCTGGAAGTACGTCTTAGTCTAGTGACCTTGGCTACGCGAGGTAGGGGCACATCGTATAGTGGTTCAGCGTTCTCACGTGGAGTGGGAGGAGAGTTACGGCCAGTCTGCGCGTTCAAGGGTTCAGGTACCACGATAATTTCCGGCCTGGGTAACAAACGCTCGCTGCGGGAACGTCTCAGGGCGGTAGCTTTCCTCACACTCTTGCCCAGCCGCGTCGATGCCCGTCGCAGCGCCGCGCCCCTGCCGTGCCCCTTCGCGGCTTCTGAGGACTGCTTCTTCAGACTCGAGAGCTGCAGGGGAGAGTGGACCTCCCTGACTTTGTCAGGAGCTATTACCCGCCGGCGGATTAATGCGGGCGAGTCTGCTCCCCCGAGACACAGGAGAGGAGCCACACACCCGACCGTGCGGCCGCGGCGTACCATACCTTCCCCACACGTCATTATTACCATATAATATCACAGATAAGCTTTATAGATCACTGTCTGCCCAAGCTTTCACCAGGAAGCACTTTCAAACCACACTGCAAGTCACATCAGGAGGCTCTGAGCGTCCGGACGATAGGTAGCATCATGCCCAGGTTATGGCCCCAGCACAGCATCCGCCCCGAGAGGAGCGGCGGAGCATCACCACTACGTACTACCACTCCGGAGGCAAGAATTCAACTGACTAAGCGCGGACAGCTACACCCTGAAACCCTCCCACCACCGCGTCCGATTCCCTGCCCCTCCTTGGTCATCGCCTTAGCAGCGGCGTTATGTTAGCTGCTCATAAATTACTGCGCCGCAGTCATGGTTATATGTAAACGAAGGTAATAAGTCCTGAAATCCTTATGCTCTGAGGGCGTTACTGTTATTCGTATGTTTTTTGTATAGAGGAAACGAACGAGTGACCACTTGACCCCCTGACCACCAGACCGCCCAAGGCAGGGTTTATTATGATGACTCGCTCCCTACTGTGACCTCCAGTGACCTGTCACACGATGACTCTGACTGTAGTGCAAAGAATTCAGGGTCAGCGATTGTGTGTGTGTGTGTGTGTGTGTGTGTGTGTGTCCATGTATTACAACGTGGCAATACGAAGATCAGTTAATGAATGGAGTTTACAGTTATCCTGATCCTCATTGTAAAGTTTCCTTTCGCCCTGGCCCTGGCCAGTGACCCCTACTTCCCAGACCGGTCAGAAAAGGACATTTTTCTATTTCCCAAGATAATTATCGAAGATGCGAGACGAATGAATCATATGATTAAGCAGATTCCATCCAGTGGGAGCATAAGAACTCGTTTATAAAGAGAGAGAGAGAGAGAAAGAGAGAGAGGCATACCAGCCCGCTGAACGCAGCAGTACACAGAGCCTCTCTGTCATTGGCTGTCCCACAAACACATACGGCAATTTTCTACCCCAACCCCACCCTAACCTAGCCTACCCTCGGGAGCGACAGGGCCACTCGTTTAATCGCCCCCTGTGAAACATGCTTGTGGTTCGGCCTGGTTGATTGATAATAAGTGGTGGATTAAGTTCAGTTTCGATTCTTGGAATTTGAGCAATGAAAAGGCACCATTCTCACGATACAGCATAACTGAAGTTCAAGTACATTTGAAGAGAGATTCATGCGTTTTTTATAATATTTACTGAGGCGCAAGAACTTCACGAAGAGAAAAACATGCTTTTACAAACAACGTAAAAAAAGAATCGCTTGGGATCACGCACTGCAAACTCGTGAAGGTTTACAGACAAGCATAATTTTGCGTAGATATTATCTATACATGCGAACGTTCGCAGGAAAGCGTGTGTCATCTTCAGCGTGCTTACAAGTGAAAGGCATCAGCATGCCCCATGCCATTTTGAGGAGTGGGTCTGTCCAGTAGCAAGTAGTACGATGGTAGTAATGCCTGAGGTTGGGGCGTTGCCGATGGTGTGAGGAATGGGTACGATGGTGGTTGGCCCAGCAGGAGGGGCGGGAGGTGGGGCAGTGGGTGGATGGCTGCCAGTCCCCCAGGAAATAGTGGGCCATCCGAACCCTCCCTCCCTCCCTCTCTCTCTCCCTCCCATACTTACCCACTATCGCTACACCCTACCTGCCCACTCTCCGCCTTATCATTTTTTTCTCTTATGAGGGAGTGGCTAGGGAGGGATGAAAGAAGAGGCCGGAGGAAGAAGATAAAATGGAGAAACAGAAGACGTCTGTTTTGTGTAAAGATATAAGGGTTGGGTTTACTGAGGCGTGTAGGTATTATCTTCTGACTGGTCACCCTCCTCGCTCACTCTGTCTGTCCAGCACTCCTGTCAATTCCGTAACCAACCTGTCTCTCCGCTCGCTCTCCGTGCGTACCTTTCCTACAAATGGCTGACCAAATCTTCTTTATCTTATATCCTCCAACGAGATCTCTTTTTATGTGGTGATCGTGTATTTTTAACATTTTAAGAAATGGATGGTCGCTTCAGTTGAAGCTCATCCAAAGTTTCGAAGGGGATAGAGCCCACGGATCTAAGGCTCTCCTGACGACATACAGGGCGTGTTGTTCCTGGACACGATGGTGCTGGGAAAGCACAAGGAACCGGATAGCGATAGCACTTGACAAAGAGACCCCGCCGGCAGGACCCTCTCCATAACCCTCACCTCACCACTGTCTTCCCTTCCCCGTAAATTATTTACCCTCGCTGTAAGTATACCTCACGTCCATTCTGGAAACTCGCTTTATCTCCGCAGTTCAGTCAGGGACTGGGTTACTCCTCCACTCTTCTGATCACTCCGGCAGCGTCCAGTAGCTAGGCATGTGCACCCTCCACAATCCAAGTGATCGGTTACACTTTCTAGACATTAATCCAGTGAGTTTTTGTAATTCTTATTTCTCCTTTGGGTTAGCGAATGATAAGAATCCATTTAACAAGATTGCTCTTAGATATATCATATTCCTCCCAGGTGATGCCGGGATCATTGTTTCTCAGGACTTGAAGAGTTGCCTTCCCCCTTCCCAACTTTATCTGCAGGTGAGGTTTAATAAGGGTGCAACCTGACCAAGTCTAGCACAATCTTAACCTAGAAAAACGTTGTAGGTTAATCTTCAGGTGTCCCACACAGTGGGTACGGCTCCTGCTTTTCCTTTTTCTATGAGGCGACGTAAACGTGTCCACTTTAAAGACCACGTTATGTCACTCTCGTCTTTCACAGAAGAAATGTTCATATCTGACGTCAGGCAACAAATGGCAAGACGAAGTGGTGATCTTTGTCACAAGACAACGCAGAAAGTAAATATATTATCACCAGCTTCTTACAAGGATCAATAAACACTTGGACGACCCCCTAAAGTTCAAAGCCTTCCCGGCCCCAGAGGCAGCCGCGCCCCCAAACTCCCACATAACAAACTCCCCCCTCCCCCCTAAATATTTACACCCCATTTACACAGGATTTTGTTCGGTGTTCCTGCCTGAAGGGCGCCTCGCCCAGGCCGTCATGACATCCCTCGCGCTAATCCCAAGTCGTTCAAGAAGAATTCCTTTTTTTGTCCAAACGAGAAAGGCATGGTCGATCTGAGCTACTTAGTCGACGAAGGAATGAGTGTTTGTAACATTATTCTGGTATGGCGGACAATTACAGCAGTCACCATGGTGTATCTTAACATCGAGAACAGGAGAAGGCACAACAAGAGCAGAAATACTTTACTTAGAAGACGTTCATAACACAGCCTCACGGTGGCTCCACTTTTACTGTGACGGGTACAGGGTTAGAAACTGTTTTGTTGTCCTAGACTTTACCGGTGACACGACAAGACTGCTGAAGTGCCATTGGTCTATGCCGTAAGACAAGTTACTTGAAGGTACAGGTAAATATATGTATATATATAGAGAGCTTTACCGGGATTCTCCTCCATTCCTGTGTGCAAAAGTACAGCAAAGATCTCAGAGGTTATAAGTAGAGGGTGGTTTTCTTTGGTGGTCATTTTCTTCGCCGGGATTTTGTGCAGCAGCATGACCGGCGCATTGACACCTGGGTTCTTGTGGCCTCTGTTTACAATATCTCACCCGAAACCCAGGGGACCACACCAAACCACACCCTGGGACATGACCAGCATCCCAGGGTCGATTCCACACACCTGGGGACCATGTGGTTCTTGTGACACCTGGGGAGTCTTAAGAACTCTCTCTCTCTCTCTCAACGGTCCACATGAAAACGAAGGGAGGTATACCACGCTTACTGAGGGTTTAGCACTACACCCAGAGGCCTGCATAAACCTCGACCCTGTGGTTTATATCAACTAACTAAACCCTACGTTTTCAGCTTCATATTTCAATACTCCACAAACTCGGCAGCTCTAAGCAAAAGCGGTCTTCAAATCTTTTTAAATTCAAAAGGTTTCGTTATTAAACTGGGTTTTGTGTACCAAGGCATCCGTGGAACTTCCTGTAGTTCCTTTACCATCAAGAGGGAAAACACACACACGCAGGACCCTTCAGCAATGTCTTTAACACAGCCGTGAGACATCTGCCCAACACCACACGTCCGTCGCTAAGAATAGCCGAAGTTTGGAAGGAGGGACGGAGGGAGATATAGGGTTCTCCCCTCTAACCCCCTGGCGAGCCCTGCCTTTCATTCGACTCCCCTCCCTCACCCCACTCCGGGACTATACACGCCCCTGCCACCCGACACCCCACCCCACGGGCACTCGACACCCTCCATGAACTCTCCCATGATTTCCGTCCCTAGAAACGGTATAATGTGCTTCCGTCAAGGAAATCGTGTTCGGAAATACATCACTAAATTTTCCCATAAGAATTTGCCAGACGAAAACATTACGTACAACTGTAGTAATAATGCATTTACCCCTCGTGGTAAACAGGTTTTGTTTTTATTACTTATCTTTACCGGGTATCAGTAGTCTTATCGTCACTCACGTTGTTATCTACATATATTTACCTGCCAAACAACTGCATTTATATATTTGTTTTAGTAGTAAATATATTAGTTCAGAATTTTATTACCACAGTCGTAAGTAGATATAGTCTGTGATCACGTGTGTTAAATCAATATTTAACACAATTGTCTATCAGTTATGTATAACTATATATTATTGTATATCAACTTTATGTGTATCGGTTTGATTTGATATGTCAGTGATCAGTTTCAGTTCAGTTTTAATACTTTATTCCTTGATAGAGGAATCGGGATCCTAGTGCTGTCACCAGGTACCCTTGAACAATAATACCAGAGGCATCTGGCAAGTGTCGCGAGTACATAAAAATATAACAAAGGGGCTTACTAAAGCCTAAGGAAGTTAGGATATCAGTAATTTTATAGTTCATTGTGACCGCTGGGTGAATTGAACCAGCGATCCTCATTCTTTTCAGATAAATGTTAGTATGAAACTCTTAGACCACTCCGTAACTCATTAAGGAGAGTGATTCTGAATCATGCGAGTCATCACGTCTGAAAAATCAATATGGCTGGTTTGGTCGTCGAGAGTCGTTGAGCGTCGGTCGGGAGGGGAGTGAGTGGCGTGGGGTCGGCCCCCTCAACCTGACTCTCCCTTCGTTCCCTCCCCACTACACACACTCCCACCCACCCTGGCCGGTGGTGTGGAGGCGGAAAGTCGTTAGCCTGGCGGCACCACACCCTCGAGGCTCGTAACCCATGCATCATTGTGGGCCTCACCAACTCCTCATTGAGCGCGACCCAACGATGTCAATACGACATTCACACACGCTGACTTTCAGCGGGAAGTTTGAATGCCTGAAACCTTCATCCTACGTTGTTTAAAACGAACACAGTGTATTTCATCCTGTGACATTCAGTACTCTAAACACAAAGACTGACATACGATAACGCTGGCGACACACAACCTCAAATCTAACCTCAAATCTAAGACCTTCCTCACATAGCAATGGGTTACGTTTGTCATGTGGTCAAAAGCAGGTGTTATATTTTCATAAACGTTACATGTTTACCTTCCCAAACATCCACAAACTTTCCTCCATGCAGCTTAACGCTTCACATGTTTTCAGTTTACCTTGACATTCACAGACTCCCCGCAGAGCGATAAATGCAAATGTTTAAGTATTTGGTCACAACACGTACAATACGCCACTTTACGTCTGCGACATAATTCTGACAAAAGCATTTTAACAGACGAAAATCTCGATTTCAAATGAAAAAGAGCAAAACGTAACGCTTAAGACTCCCGGGTTGAGGCCACTTCTAGTGGTATATATCAACACTGGCAATCTCCCTCCACCACCACTTCACAATGACAGATTCTCCACTCATCTCCATCCTCCTCCACTTCAGCGTCTCCTCTCCCGACGTAGGAAACCCACCATGTGCACGCACAGCCTGCCTCTCAAACCCGTATGTACGGGGTACCACAGTACCTCTGCCACCCATTGAGTACCTTCCGTATCTAAGGGTACTTGGGTCATCCCTTCCCCAGTAGCAGTTCGGTGGCAGGAGCGAGAGGAACGTGTCTCGGGAGTCCAGTAAACGTATTACGCTGGTCACTGTTTAGGGCCCATCCCTACGGTTGTTTAGGTAAACGAGTGAGGTTTCTCTGACGTCTGGTTGCCGCGGGTCACAGGTTAAGCTGTTGTGACATTGTCGGCCACTTGATAAATACACCTCATTCAGAAAGCAAACAAGATTATATTCTGCCAACAGCATCTCATTTAAAACTGTACAACTCATTTTTTAAAAAGAAATTAGTATAAATTTTAACCATCCCTCACCTAAAGAGCTTTACAAGAAAATGATTTCCTTCCTTACAGTTCCTATTCACTGAATTTCGATGAGCTCTTTAACGCAAATAGAATAAGTTCTGAATCCATCCTGAACAGACAATAACTACACGTATGTACTTTCTGAAGCAATTTTCGCTCCCATAAGGTAGCATGAGTACACACACATACTACATAACTTGTCAGGTATAATGACATTCTATTAAAGCAAATATCCCACAAATCCTTACTTTCATCTGGCCATCCTTGACAGTGAGTGACTTTGCCAGAACTGTAAATTAATTTTTTGCGAATCATGTTTAATTTAGGAAATAACATACATGTCTGCTCATTCATGAAACTGAAACGTGGGATAAATTCATCCTGTATGAGTTTTACACGTTGTCAACACAGACAGATCACTCACAATACTTTCTCGAAAGATCTTAAGAGTTTGGTTGTTTGCAAATATTTCCTGCGTCCTTTGTGACCACACTGTATGCCGTTCTTTTCAATATTCAATATTCCATTCTGTAAGGATCTGCCTACCGTTGACTCGGTGTTCGAGAGCTTTATAAGACTAAAGCTTCTGAGTTGTAAGCTTAAACATCGTTGTTACTTGCGGGCACATGATCTACTTCGAGCCATTAACGATCTTTACAAATAACAGTAGTCTAGTGGTGCATTGATCGCCTCTCCTCACTAGAATTGTTCCTCGCCTCCACCTGACCTCTCTCTTTCCCTGAACGCCCCGCCCGCCTGAGGGGGGGGGGGAGCTCATGTCCGTTGAAGTCAGGTCACTCGAGGTCAACTCTCAGATTTCTCGTAGAGTACGGTCAAGTCGTTTACGTGCTACAAAGGAGTAAGAATAATAATGTCTTGAGTTCGCAGTCACGAATACGAAGAAAACCCACTTACTGCTGCTGCTGACTTTGGGTCGTAAATGACTTCCTACTTGTGAAATATTCTTGGACAGCAACAAGTCATTGCCAGTAAAAGCTTATGATTCCAGATGTCATCATAATCATCAACGTTTCACTGTTTAAAAATAAAGCTTGTAAATCTTCGTCGGCGAAAGTAAAATGAATGTTCCAGCGTTGCACATCTGTCCACGAGATTTAACACTTGAGCTGCCAGAAGTAACGGAGAGCTCTTTAGAAGGATCTTAGTGACGATTTTATAGTGTAAAGCCTAAGCAGGATGTGTCTGACTGCCATAAAACAACATATTTAATAAAAATTAATGTAATGTCATATTTCGAGAGATTACTAGAAGGTTGCAATAGAAAAGCTTCATTATTTACGTTATAAAAGTTATGTTGAGTCAACAACACGTTTATTTTACATTACTTTCATACAGTAATGCAATTCCCTCAAGGATTACTAGAAGATTTTTGGGGTAAAACTTCAAAATTATACTGGAGACAACTTTGCGTAAAGACTTAGGCGTTTGTGGCTTACCTGAAGGAGGCGACGACGTTGGTAGTGGGCCAGCCCATTACGAAGGAGGTGTCTTGACTCTTCGCTACCTCTGCCACGTCGTCCAGACACGATGACAGCCACATCTCTGACACCCGCACCTGCACAACACAAAACACTTCGTTGAATTCTCTTCAAGCTATGAACACCTTTAACCCACCAATGCCTCAATGGTAAAGATATTGTTAACTTTTGTATGCAATGTATAATTAATTTCAATTATTAATTCATTTAAAGAGCGTTACAGGACTCATTGTATACATGAAATTACACCTCGTGTGGAAAGTCACCTTAACAAAATCCTTCATGATACATAATGGCAACAAGTGAAGCAAATAAAGGGCACCCAACCCACCTTTTCTTTAAGCTTAAAGTTGCCTCCACTGCGCGCCTTGGCCACAAGTAAGAGGTCGCTGAAGAGGAAGAGGTGTCGCTCCTGGGACTGGACACCCTGCAATATCAACGTAACCATTAACACACTGCACATACATCTCTACCACACTAGGTCTGTCCCATGCAGACATACAAGTA
Source organism: Panulirus argus (assembly GCA_038088735.1). Lineage (NCBI taxonomy): Eukaryota > Metazoa > Arthropoda > Malacostraca > Decapoda > Palinuridae > Panulirus > Panulirus argus. The sequence goes on along the minus strand of JAYMFT010376544.1, from coordinate 1,549 downwards.
TACTGTATTTCCCGTGTATGTTACTCACATTATCTGTGACTGCATCTTCCAATATCACAACCTGCCTCAACAGGACCCAGCGGTCAGTTGCTGTTTGAATCCCTTCGTATTTTGTATCTAAACTCGAAAGACACGAAGCATTTTTGACATGAGTGATTCAAGTCGTCATGGGGTCAGCTGGCGTGGTACTGACGGTATAAAACTGAAAGTCCAGCAAGTCACTGTTAAGGTAGGAATCCAAACGCCACGTTAATGATGGGTTAACTGTCTCGTTACTTATACAGTTCCCATAATTGTACTTTTACTAACCACACATCATCCAGGAACGTCTCTCACGTCCTCCCAGATGGTGTGTGTGTGTGTGTGTGTGTGTGTGTGTGTGTGGACAAAGGTACATCAGAAGAGGACAATAACACTAGCAACTGATATGAATCTAAATCTTTCATCATTCACTTCCATTTTGATTGTGTTGGTTCATTGTGCGAGTCTTTCAGTTTTGCTGACATATGTCGCTACTTTCAACTGCAGCTTCACAGTGATACTGAAGGGCATACATTATAAATCTGAAGACTAGGAAATTCAAGAAACATTGTGGGGTATTTCCTCTATCTCTTTTTAACCTTTCATTCCCGTGAAAATATCTTCGTCTTCTGGTGATGATAAAAAAAAAGAATATTTAAACATTTACACATCGCCGACCAGTTATTGTCCAAAAGTTAAGGTAACATTAATTTCTTTACCATTTCTCTATTAATTTAAGACTCGGATCACTAACGCTACATATTTATCTGGTCCTCAGCGGTTTTCGGTCCCTCATCAGAGGTACCTACATCTCCATCTGCCAAGAACAACACAGCTTTCCTGTCGTCCTCTACGTTACTTTCTATTCTTTCCTTGCGTTTACACTGGGAGACCAAGTTCATAATACGGTTCCCAGCACGTTGGTCCAAGAGTTGGGGCAAGTAAGGCTGTAATAGGTTCCATTAAATTCCACCTGCTAAAAACTCCCTCTGCTCCAAGACTGGGACCGTAAAAAAGCCTACGTCCTGAGCACACCCTCTCTCAGACGAGTCAAGCGGGTCGATTACACACCGTCCGAGTTATCTACGTCACGGCAGAAACTATAAGAAACCCACATAGAGAACGCAGAACAAGATCTCAAGATCAATACAAACAAGGAACACCACTGGTTCCTACGGTGCAGCAGAGCACTGTGAGAGCCCTCGGTTGTCCAGCGATGTGTACAGTGAACAAAACTTTCCTAATTCGCTCTTCCAAACCAACAAGCAAACTTCATTACTCACGAAAGACACGTATGCAGCAAACCAGCCAAACGCTTAAGAAAAAATGAACATATGATCCGTGCGACACCTCGTTTCCATATTGTCTTTCCTTGTCCAACCAGTTTCTCTAACCATCCTATATCTACCTATCTGTATATATATATATATATATATATATATATATATATATAGTATAATCTCACAGGAAAGGAGACGAAAACGAGCAGCTCCAAGCTTTCGACTTTATTTCAAGTCATCTTCAGGGC
>JAYMFT010376533.1:0-21008 GCA_038088735.1 Panulirus argus | reverse complement strand
ATTATTATGTGAGGCTGGATGGTGTTAAATGCGCTCGAAAAATCTACGAAAAGTATCTTTGCAAAGTGTTTTGTGTTTAGTTTGTTAGGTTTATCTGGGAATTTTAGTACATAATCTATTAGACACAAAGAAGCATCCTCAACACATCGGTAACGTGTATATGCAAATTGATGGGGGTCAGTGTTTTGCTTAACCTGCTGACATAATAGGTTTTTGATTATTTTCTCATAAACTTCATAATGATCGATAGTCATTTTAACAAGTAGGTGGAGATTTCTTTGGAACTGGCACTATTTCAGCTGTCTACCAAATTATAGGTATACAAACACTATCTATTGACTGTTGAATCAATTTACATAAAATAGGTGTTAATGGTTCTCTACACAACTTTAACAAACTCCCATTGATTCTGTCTGGTCCCTAGGATTTGTCAGGTTTAATAGATTGTAAGGGAAAAGACTGCTTAAGTCTGTTTGTGGCAACAGTGTCAGTAACAGTAGGCACATTTCTGTTGCGCCCGCTTTCTGTTCTAAAGGAATGTCAAGGGCGTTTTATAGGTTTGGGATCGAGCAGGCGCATTGTTTGTTGCAAAGGGAGCGTGAGGGATGAGATGAGACACATGAGCACCTTCCAGCGGTCAGCCAGACATAGCAGATCTGCCATACACTTCCGCCGGCCAAAGCTGGTTGCCCGCTATGCAGGGCTCGCTGTTGTCAACCACATCGCATGGTACCATCACCACTACCTCCTCACGTACGTAAGTGGCTTTGCCCGTGAGTGCCACTTCCGTAACGAAGATATCGCGTGCTCTATATAAAGCTGCTGATGGGTCATAATAAAGTCGGAGGAAATTCAACCGTTTGAATGAAGTCAAACTGGATGTTGGTAGGGTACCCGTTAGCAGGTATGAAAACGTTGGCAACCGTGGGAGGGAGTGCAGAGGCCGGCCTGTAGCAACTTTGAACGACCTGATCACCAGTCTCCCACACCCTGCTCCTTTACCCTCGCTTTGTCTCTCAACCAACCTTCGTTCTACTTGTCTCTAGATTTTAATTAGATGAAAAACTCTTAAATGGAGTATCCCAACGTAGGTTATCGTTGTAGATAACCGAATTGATGGTATGAAATTGAAGAGCCTGGTTGTAGCTCGCAACTCAGGGAGCAGGACTTGCATCATCATTGCTGTGTCGTGCCCAGTGTCACTTGGGCAACGGTCGGGTGTGGAGTGTAGGTTGCGTGACGGTTGCGCCTTCGTTTCGTGTGACAAGTCTGACACTACCTTGAACAAGAAGAGAAAAAAGAGTTCTTATCACTCTACTTCCATTAGACAGTGTGAACATAAATGCCCAAGGGATATACCTCGTTTATCTATTGAAGATAGTGATAAGTATTCTTTTTTTTTCAGAAGTTAGTTTACATCCGATGGTGACCGCATACCTTTACGAAGTTAGTTTACAGCCGATGGTGACCGCATACCTTGTAGTAACTGCTTTACCCGTCGAGGGGAAAAGACGTCCGTCCAAGTTGTTTCCTGCTTATCACTTATAACATCCGATCATGTCGTGTTAAGACAAGAAGAGGTGTCAAGCGGTAATCGCGTGTAAAAGTAGGATACGGTCTCAGGTTAGTTTGCGTGGTGCTTTGAGATCAGTGTGACGGAATGAAGTTTTTGTCGCGCGATTGTGTCAAGCGAAGACGCATCTGTTTTGAAAGTCGGACGTCGGTGCTACGGTAGACGCAGTGGTTGATGGGCGAGTGATGATGTGCTTCAGAAAGTTAAATGTTAAAATTAATTGCTGTTTGTTAATGATTGTGTATACCACCCATGACTGTGTAAACTCAAGCCTCCGTGAAAGCCTGAGGTGCAAGGAAGGGAAATCTGTTTACATAACAGTAGAGTCCTCAAGAAAAATATGATAACTTCCCGTAACTAAGAAATCGACGAAAATAACTTTAGATGACACTTGAAAACTAAGCTTGTTGCCTGTCATGTGACCTGAAACTTTAAAGTAGATGTTGGTAAAGGTTCCGATTTCTGATGTGAATATAAGAAAGTGCTTTGTTTTCCATGCAGATCATTACTTTTTACTAGCTCGCCATCATTACTTGTGAATTGTTGATGCCATAGATTCCTGAACAATGCTTGCTAGGTATTTCTGTGGATGACACGAGTTAAGGACCGCTATGCTTAGTCACCGTGTTGACATTTGGCACTTTGTTTAAAATTTTCATTTGTGGAATGATACATTAAGTCCTTGTTGCCATGTTTACAGGCATAATGACCATAACTAACAGAGATGTTATAATTACACTTTATTTTCATTAGTTTACTTAGTTTACTATGAGAGTATTTTGATGAATCACCTTGTCTTTATATGTGTTTTAAATACTGCGAATAGGTCCACCTTCAACAGCGTGTCACAGCTTGGATTCAGTGTACAGTGATAAAACGCATCCTTTGTGGAGAGTATTTAGGGCAGTGACCACTAGAGCACCCCAGGAGCGTCTTGCGGTCGTTTCCTCCTAGTAAAGCACCAACGCCCCCAAGTCCGCGCTGTTGCGTGACCAGGCGTCTCGATATCTCGGTAGCCAATCATAGCACTTGTTACGGTGATTTTATTTCTTTTTTTTTTTCCATCCAAGTACACCAAAGAATGTCCGGTAAATGTCCCGGAGGAATTCTGAGGCTTACTGTAATGTCTCGGTCCAACCAGGCGTCGGTAGCCCAGTTGTTATGACCATCGTGGTGTTTTTTTATATATATATATATATATATATATATATATATATATATATATATACGCTGGTTACAAACGATATTTACTGAAAAATCTGTTATCATTGTTTTAGCTATCTTATCTGTTAAAGCGACTACGATATCAGTAAAGAGAATTGATATTTTTTTCTAACTTTTAATGATGTTAGTTGATTTATAACAGAACACGACGCAGAAGTTTCCAGCGACTTCTTGACGCACACAAACCCCCTTACGACCCGCGTCACATGAGTTGAAGTTACTCCAAAACTCAGGATGTGACATCACCTGTAGCAAGGGTGTCGGCTCCGAGCATGGCTCATGTGATGAGGGAGTCTCCCAGCCGAACAGTGGCAGCTTAAACGTGGGAACCTGAGAGGTGAGTGCCAGGGTTGTGGCGTTCCCATAACCAAGGAACCAAGAAGTTGTACAGACGGATTGTTTAACCGCATGTTACAGTTATTGATTACAAGACACTGAGAACGGTGTGTAAGACCAAATAATGTGAATATTATTGATTAAGGAATACCAGAACCACGGTGTTGGATCCAGAGATAATCGAAACATCATGTTAAGAACATCAGTGCTTAAGAGTGACTGAACAGAGTGGGTGCTGTACAAGAAGTTGCGCGCTAGGGCGGCGGACCACTGAAAGGTAAGGCCGCTTCTTGTTTTTTATATGAAATCTTATCGTAATTGCACATGTACGACGTATGTCACTTTGCAATTAATTCACCTGTTCATTGGTTTGGGCACTTGCCGTACTGTATGGTTGATTAGATGTTTGCTGACAAGGTAAGGTCACTGCTGTGTTATATTGTTATGAGAGCTTAATTGTAGAGGTTAATAGTGTGTTATGTAACTTTCAGAGCTTAGTTATTACAGCTTCTCGTTGCCATACGGTATGCGTGCTGTGCCTCTTGGCAGATAGATATTCGTAATGCGTGTGATACGAGTTGGAGGATGGCGGTGTGTCTGATGATGAGTCAGTTATTGGGCTTTCCTGGTGTCTGTTGGTGTCTCTTACCATTAAATGGTGTATTGTCAGGATCAGAACATGGCTGAATCTGTAAGCTAGTTCCAAGCTTATTAAACTTGTTTGTAAGTGATATTTTTTTGTGTTACGGGGGAGAATTCAATTTCGTGTTGCCTCATTTTTCAACATCGCATACATACCATGTTTTAACCATGTATATACACAGATACACTCTCTACCTTACGCCCCAGGTAGCCATTTATCGACGAACAGATGGGTTGGCATAGAGGTGGTACCAGCCCTGTCCGGGATTGGAATCCGGGCCCCAGAGATCGGTCAGCCGCAACGCTAACCACATGCCTGTATGTTTGTGCTTACCTGCGCGTCTCAGTTTGTGGGCCTGTCGTGTAATGTGTGCATGAGGTAGACAAATTCAAGGAAAAAGAGAACGTGGAGTTGGAAATACTTGTCGACTCTACAGTTGTATCATAATTGCAGAATGTTTGTTGACCGGTGTATCCCTACAGTGAATAATAACCAGAGGCATAAGCAGGTCTCCAGCAGGAACCATCAATTTAACGATCGTGGCTTAACCTTAATCGTATCCTTAGGTTGGAGTTGGTAGGCAGCCCACGACCAGGGAGGTATATTGCCCAGTGCTACTCGCCTGGGTACCGGGAGGGTTAGTGACGGCTGCGTAGTGAGCCAGCACTTTAGTGGTTGTCAAGTTGCTCTCCTCTGAACCAGGTAGCTGTCTTTTCTTTCAGCCTCACCTACACGTGGACTACTGGCATTCTGTCCACAAACACACAATCTCTCATTGTCATACGTAGCGCCTGACAACGCTTAACTCACACAACTCATTCTCTGTAACTCTAGATTTTTCTGCGGTGAGCACTATGCGCTAGCCGCGCCTCTTGGCAAAATGGTAAGCGCAGTAGATAGCAGTAATAGGCAGGAACATTAGACAGGAGCATTAGATGGAAGTGGTCAGTACGAACATTAAGTAGGAGCCTCTTAAAACACTGCGCTGGAGTTACCCTCTGCCAGTGGCCTATTAAGGATGAGGCACTAAAGGCTAAGAAGCGGCACTGGAGTTAACTAGTAATGGGGACTCCCTTGAGGGAGTTCCAGGTGGGAACAGGCTTAACCTTCAGCACAGGGTGGTTATGGGGAGCCTGTTGTCAGTTCTTGCATATTATCCCCTCAATGGTGTTTCCTGGACTGATCATATACTTGACTTTTTAGGTTTAGTTCATTATGTTTTTCCTGCTTATTGTGATGTGAATTAATGGTACACATGACTTTTAACTTAAGGCGTAACCTAGTTCAGACGTTTAAGTTTGAGGCGTTCACCGTATGTTATGCCCTGAAAAAGGGCAGTCCTAATTGTGGCTACTGAGCACAAAGACCCAAGGAAGCAGTAAACCATTGGAATTTTTATTTGCGTGCTGCCTTTCAGTGTAACTGCTTTAAGAAACTCGGACAATATTATCTCAAAGTTTGTAATTGTGCTTATTATTCGACACGATGTTATTTCAGATTTTATTTTTTGACCATTGAAATGGCCACTAGTTGTACCGTACAGCTTATGGAGAATAAACCTAATATCACCCCAAACAAAAGTTATGGTAAGAAAGTAATTACAGGTTTAGCATAGATTACATCAGTCCAGAAAGAAGAGAACTGCTGATTGAAGGAAGAAAGACAGAAAACGATATTTAAGGGAGAAGTGGTGAAGTGTGTTCTACGATGTAGGGTCTTGAGATTGATGGGCTAATACCGTCAGTTTTTTTTTATCATTATTGATTAGTTTTAACAGAAAACGAAAAATAAATTGTATACTTGTTTCAACATGCCATTTCTTCTTTGAAGATCAAGAGTTGAGTCAATAGTTAAAGTGCTTTTATCGGATAAAGTAGCGTCGTATTTCCCGCGTACAGCCTTCCTCAGTCATCCTCCTTCTGGAACCTTTTATTCTTTATTTTTCTTGCCTGACTGCTTTCTTGAGGCCTCGGATCGTCGCGGGTCCTTATTCCTTATACCCGTCTTGTATGTCCTTCAGCTGTCACTTCCTCCATTCTCCTCACCACTCAAACATTGCCACACTTACCCAGTATTCAATGCCTTATTAGTTACAGTCCTTGCCAGTCCTTGGATCCAGCAAGACTTCGGTGCGCAGTTCCAAAATATTAAACTAAGCAGGTGTACATTTATAAACGTGGTAGCTTTATCCTTCTCCGCTTCGTCACGTCACTAATGCTCTAATCCTTTCTCTCACACGGTAGCGTTACTCAAGCAATTATACGTTTAATGTACTCACGCGCAGAGGTGATATCCTCCAGCGTCAGGATATCATAGACTAATGACACACTCGAGGTTACTGTGTACTAAGTGCCGTAAGAATTTCATTACTGAGATTACCACGCTCTTGAACGGAATAGCTAATTAGTCTTTGTGACGAGTGTTTTATTCCGTGCACGTCGGAGAACGAGAAGCTAGGATACTCCCGACAGCCACCGACGTTATGGTGCCAGAATGAACGTTAATGGCCTTGTCAGAGGTCGCTGTTGTGCCTTTAAACGTAATTCCTATTTAGTTTAGGTGTTCTAAACGACCTCTTATTACCGTTAGGTATGATATATTCAGCAACTTAGTTTGATTGAATATGAAACTGTTTAGACGTTCCGAAGCCCAGTAGCTTTAGAAGGTGTTATCGTTCTCCACAGATGTCTCCATCGGCTTCTTTCAGCTCTAGTCATCTGGTCGTTACTCCAGCCTATAGCTGTATCATCCCTACCATACGAGTGACCAGGACTGGATTTACACTGATGGTCAGGATTAGGCCAAGCCTGGTTTAAGTGATTTGTGTTTCCTCTCCATTGCTAGTTAACAAAATAAAAATCGGGGTCTATCAGATCAAACCATTAGGAGTAAGATGTATTAACATTCCTTCAGATGTGGATGAGTTATAAAATGAGGTTGCGAGGGATGGTGTACAGGATTTTGGGTGGAGGAGTCGGGAGGCGTTGTCCTGAGTGGCGAGACGGCAACCGGTTCCAGTTTGTAAACAAACAGTTGAGTACCACCAGGGCTCTTCAGCTGTATATACGTTCTCCAGCACAAAGGGCTGCCCCACGACCTTGGGCCGGGATTGTGTTACAGACAATCCACCTCTTCCTCTGCTCAAGCAGGACTTTGTTCTATAGACGCTATTCATAAGCTGCCTCCCCTTATACTCCACTCCGTGGCCCGTCCAACACTCCAGTCCTCTCCAGTAGCCCTGGACTGCCGAGGCCCCAGAGTTATCCGACGGTCTGTACCGAGCGTACATCGCTCGAAGGTATTTTCCTAAATATTTTCTTAAATCCCATAACTTTTAGTAAAAGTTTTGAGAACAGGATCATTCGCAGTGTCAACTATATGAATTGCATTTGATTTTGTTAAGATTGTCTAATTTGACGGCTACACGTAACTTGCAAGCGATTCGTTCTGCAGTTGCGAATATACTTACTTCTTGCCTCAGGAATCCCTTCTGTCCTTATGAGGCTCCTGCAGCGCTCAGGAACCTGGCCAAGTCCGCCGGTCGGGACCGCAGATCATAAAGTGTTGTGGTCTGTGTGCGTCTACGTATGTGCTGAGTGTGCAGGGCAATTGAGTAGAAAGGGTTCGTTGTCTTCTCTATGGTAGTTACATCTTGGGCATGAAAGCAGTAAACAATAACCGAACTCCAACTCAGTCTTAAACTCCAACCCACCAGAAGACACACACACATCAGAAGCCTCGCTAACCAGACATATACGAGTCACACAACTGCTTACGCTCAGGCCATCACCCATCCCTACAACACTACAAACACCTCTTCAACGTTGCCAATATGTATATAAGCTCTTTTTGTTGCATTCAAGAGTTGATCAAAATAGATGGGCATGTAACTTATTGTTCGGAAATGAATTCAGCGAGAATCATGTCATGGAGAGCTGTAAATCAGCCCATAACTCACCTGGCGAGACAAGACAGTCACATGGTGATCGCCGAGGTGTCTACCTCATGTGCCACACCCACGGGTGAATGTGAGGATAAAGGTGGAGGAGGCGACAGTGGTAGTGAGGACAAGAAGCAATGGGGAAGGGAGCAGGAAGGAGGAGGAGGAGAAGATAGCCAAAACAGTAGTGAGTCGGTGTACTTGAAGCAGTTGCCTCTCCCTTAGTGACTCACAAGCCTCGACAACCAAGCATGGCCATTAATCTTGCCTGCTCTGTTTTCCAGGTAGTGTGGCTGGAGCGCCTTTGGTCAGCCCATCCTTCAGGCAGCTGTCATATCTTTACTTGTTTAACAGTGTACTTGTTTACTGTAGACGCATTCTCGTCTTGGCTTTTTTACTAATTAGTTTACTATATATTTATATCGCAATGCCAATTCGTGGGTACTGTTACGTCAAATAGCTTGTGTTATCTTCATACTTAATGTAAAAGCAAATTATGTAATTACTGGTTAGGTTTTCAGTCCCCTGCTTCGTAAATACAACTACGCCAAGTCCCCTCTCCCTCCTCTTCACTATTCCCTCCCTTTCCATTGTCTGACATCTCCTCCCTCCCTTTATATCCCCACATTCCTATTACTCTCCTCCCCTTCTACTTAGCTGTACCCTTTTGTCTTACACCCCTTCCCCCTCCGCTTCCCTCGCTTATCTTGCTTTCTCCCCTATTCTCTACCCACTCCTCCCCATCAGCTACTCCCTCCACCGTCGCGTCACCCCACCAGAGCAGCTAGGGCAGGTCCGGATATGAGTCGGTTTGAGGGTCAAGTGGGTGTGTCATCCGTGACAAGCACAGATGGTCTATTAGCTGGTCATTAGGTCTGTCGCCGCTGTGATTACTGCCCCAGCTGGAGACGGGGGAAGTGTTTGGCGGTCCTTATTAACTGACGTAATTGGTGGAGTTTTTCGTCTTGCCTTGAGGAAAATGGTGGATGGTTGCTCTAGTTAGATGCGCCAGATCACTGACTGGCATGGACCCCTCTGTCTTACAGCGGTCCACCCTCTGAATCTTCCGTTTATTGCAGAGAATATTTAGATGGGTTTTGGCAACGTAATGATATGTACGTGGTATGAGACTCGGAGCCGAGTGGATTACTGTGCAGCGTAGTTGAGAGACAGGTTGGCAGACTTATGCTGGTATTGCATTACATAGCTACGCTGCAGTACTTGTGGGTCTTACGTAATCTGGGCAGGAAATAATAATAGCAGGAAATATCTAAGGTGACAAAAACGAGTTGGACAAAGTGAAAGAACAGTAAGGTGTGTCTGTTAGATTCACGGAGGCTCTTAAAGCGTAATCATTATCTATGATAACTTGGTTATCATTTGACAACGCGAAAACAAACGCTTAGTCATACTCCGTGTATCGTATGTTTCGGTTATTTAACCCCTGGAACACAGTGGGTACGGCCCCTGAGCATGACAGTACGACACCTTCAGCACGACAGTACAAGCACGACGGGACGACTCTTGGATTAAATGACGTGACTTCTGACCCGACCCGTAAGGGTTGGGTGGAAGGCCAGATGATATTTTGCCGTCATGACGCTGCTTTTGTGATCCCGTAAGTTGTACCGATTTCACGGACACGTGAAGTCATTTCTTCGTGGTGACTTCATGCGTTCTTCTTAATCACCAGGGTGACGTCAGGTGTTCGTTCCGATGTCGAAGTTTACGATGACGTCCTGCGTTCTTACCATCACCCCGCGTGGGTGGCCACTCCTCAACAGGCAGGTGATAGCGTAGGGCCAGGCAGCACAGCCCCTGGGGTTGCGTAACGTTCATTATACCGTCTTGCCTGGAGGCGCTCTGTTGCCTTTGGGGAAACCGCTGGCCGTGTCCTTGAGGGTCGACCCCCAGCCATACACACACACACACACACACACACGTCCCTTCTGGTAGAGCAAGACCGCGCTGGTCAAGCGTCCCGCGGGCCAGTGTTTATATATTAATGAAAGAATATATTTTGACTTTGTTTTAGCCGGTAGGAAGGCATACGTTGCTTCCTGGTGGGGTAGCGTACGGAACTCCGGTACCCCGATATCCTGCGTGTCCTTGTGGAGGCAGTCCTGTGGTGACTCGACATGCCCGGGACCGCCGCCTTTTTCTGGACACCCCACTCCTGGAGGTCGCCGCCCGTAGGGTGGGCAGCTGGGCGACCTTCCTGAAGCATGCGTTGAGGTCTTTGCGAAATTTGAATATTTCTCAACTGTTAGGAGCATATCGGAAATTCTTTTAGGCCGGGGCGTCTCTGCAGTTGTGTGCTCGAGTCAAAATTCGTGGAATGTTTTCAGCACTCAGTGACCTAGGGGAAGTCATCCGATGTTGAAAGTACCCTGAGCTGTTAGTGGGACACAGCGAAGCTTTCATTTGGCCTAAGCTGAAACTGGTGGAACGGAATCTTTAACAAACACACTGAGGATTATGCTGTAAACCTCAACCACAAGTTTTTAGTTTTAGAATCTTTAATTGTGCAGATATATATATATATATATAGACAAAGCCTAGACTTAAGGTTGAAGCACGCACAGTGTACAGTGGGTACAAGATATTGACAGGGGATGTCAGGTATCCACATGGTCCACGTCCCGTCAGAGAAAGAGGAACAGCGTTAAAGGTATCGGGACTGTTCTGTAAGCGCACGTAATTACACTAATGTATTTCTTACTTTTACGAGTAGAATTGTATGTGTTATTATGGTATGACACTGGCGGAGTGCGTGGTTATACTGCGGGCAGTTTGTACTAAGTCTGCACAATCACAGGACGTACAAGTTTTGGTGCGTCATAGGTCACCCTTGTAGCAGGGTCACAGGTCACCTTTGGGACCAGATTAAGGCATCGACTTTCAAACTTTGACAAGCGTCGCCTCCTCCTTCACGTCTCCTTCACTCCTGGTGCAGGGTGATTGAGGAAATGTGAGATCAGAAGAAAACTCGAAGATCTAAGTGATAGCCTTGTTAGGCTGGTGTCACCACCAACACGTCTGATTCCTCCTTCGATATTCTGTGGTTCCCTCCGGCAAGAGTCGCGTTCCTTGGGCTCAGATGAACAATGTGGTCGTCTGGATGAACATTCCTTTTCATGTGATGTATTACAGCATATGAAACCATTTGTTCCGCAAGAAGAACAAACGAACAACATTAACTTCCAACATTAACACCTGCTCCAGCCGCTGGGATGTTATTCTGAGCTGAAAGGTTACATTTACATATTCATATTAGCGATAGATATTCCATTTCCTCGTGTGTATAGCACCTGTGGTAAATGTTTTAATCATTAGGTTTTCTGTCTGTCTGTTGTTCTTATGTTGTACTCAGTTTACTGAGGTGTATCAGGTGCACATACAGTCTCCGCACGTCACTCATTCTCAACGCGGGTCCATTGTGTCAGAGTGAAACATGGCCTTCCACTCACACGTAACCTCATGTCACCTGTGATCACAGTGGTGGGCGGCGGATAAAGTCATCCCTCCTCATGCCGCCAGTGGATTATGGCAGTGGGTGGCAGCTGATGCCAGCCCTCCTGATGCCAGCAGTGGATCATGGTACTGGGCGGCAGCTGATGTCAGCCTCCTGACTCCACCAGTGAACGTATGGTCAACATATTCCAGCAGGACACGAACCACCTACCACACCCACACCTTATCCACCATGTGCGTAACTCACCCGTGCCATATGGACTTAATATACCGCGCCTTATCTCACCCGCTACGCCCACAGCATCACCTTCCACGCCCACATTTCACTCACACGCCCCCGTCCACTCCACCGGACCGTACCTGCAGCCCCTCACTCCGCCCACTCTCGCAGGCCCTCGTAAAGATCAGTATTTATCGCACGTGTATCATTTACGTTATCGCAAATGAGAAGCTGATTATCTTGACTCGCGATGAAGATCGCAAGTTTGACGTATGATTTTCTCTCGTTCGTGGCGGTGTTCGTTCCCCTTCGTGTATGGCGTCGTTGTCCTGATACTAGCGGGAGCCCAGGCGGCGGTCGGTGATTTATGAAGTCTCAAGACACGAAATTGACCCATTGATTATCAAGTGAAGCCTCGACCTTCTTGGCCGAATGGTTAATTGACCGTTTGGGGCACGTGAGATGAACTCCAGAAGCCAGGAGTTGAGTTTTAAGAACCATTGAAAAATGGCTCCAGGAATCACGTCGTTGTAAAGTTGCGGACAAATGAGTTCATGGACCCATTGCTGTAGAAAAGTTCTTGGACCTAATGTTCAAGAAGAAAAAGGAACACGAACCTTGACGAGTTGTACTGAGGGTTTATCCAGAAGATGGAGGTATTGTTGTTGGGAGTCTGTCATTTTTGTATTGGCAGCAACTGAGGATGTGTTGCAGGGACGGTTTGGTAAACTATATTGCAAGGATGGCTGAGAGATGTTGCGGAGTCGTTTATTTTGTTTATGCTGTGACATCCCCAGGATTTTATTTTTTTTTTTTTTTGGGGGGGACGTGACTGGCCTGATTATGTTGCTAGGACAGCTGACCATGTTGTGTTGTGGGAGCGGCTGGCCAGCTTGTGTTGTTAGGACAGCTGACCAGGCTGTGTTGCAGGGACAGTCGTCTTTGTTGGTTGGTTGAGCCGCCGCTGAGTCGTCATGGCTGCTTGACCTTGTGACCTGCCCGCTGCTGGAGTGAGGGGCCTCATTAATAATACATGTTGATGAATAAAGGGAAGATTCTACGGTCTCGCCACTGACAGTGTTACGGTCGGGCTTATGAGATGTCTTTAACGTAAAGTGTGATGTCTTAAAGTACTCAAGATTTCAGCCTTGAATATCAGGAGATTTGTCACGAGCGTAACTACTTAGCCCTTTCCTCCAGCAGATTGTGCACTGCCTCCCATCCAGCAGGGTGGGTTGAGCCCTACCTACCTCCTCTTGACCGGCTGCGCTCTTGGGATTTAAGGATATTTTCATACGATGAAAACGAAGGCTGGGACGACCTTGAACGAGTCCAGACTGAAGAACCAGGTGTTTCGTTGTTTCGTTTGTGTGTGAGTTTGTAATACTCCAACAACATCAGACTAAAGGTTGATGGGAAGAAGTATAGAAATAGATTTTATACAAAGCTAAAGGTGAAGAAGGTCTGTGCAAGAGCGTCATTCTTCGGCATCGAGTGCGACTCGACTTTTATAGCAAGTCTTGTGGATGTACTCTCTCTCTCTGACACTTCTCAGACATAAACATTCCTTGATTGTCTATTCTTCCGTGTTTGCCATAGTCTTGTTCCAACGGTACTGCGGGAAGCACTGGTGGAGGGAAATACATATCCCTTATCTTCTTATTTCCACATCGCCAGAGTACCAGACCGTCTGCTCTACGACAAGGCTCATTCCCAGTTCGATTCCTTGTCTAAAGTCAGCGAGTGTTTCTTGGAAACCCGCCTTAAGCTTGCGGCTTCCCCCTATCCACTCTCGTGTTACAGTCAACGCTTCAGTAGCATACTCTCATGTGTGGAGTCTGTAGGTATTGACTGTCAAGTCTGTACGTACTGAATGTAAAGAGAGAGTTCGTCCTCACACCATCACCAGAAGACAACTGTCACCTGACACCTTTTATGAGAGCATATTACCGTATCTTTATGAGTTACATATAGTTTGACATTCATGTATACAGTTAGGGATCTCTTCCGTGGTGGGAGGCTTAAAGTTATGTCTGTCGGCCCACTGGGTAGGGGAGGGCGTGGCGGGGTGGCCAGGGGCGTCCCGGGGCTTATCTCCCTACACTAGGGCAAGGATTCGCGTCAGGCACTGGGGCTCAAGGTCCTAATGTTGGCAGGTTGATGTTTGTAAGGACGATAATGGTGGTGTAGTGGACGCTGGGTATGGGCACACCTCTTGCCATCTGTAGGTACACACACGCATCCTACACGCGTATGCTCTCTCTCTCTCGCACGCACACACACACAAAAAGATTTCAGGTCATGCTGTCAAAGTCCGACTTATATTAAGGTTATCGTGATGGAATTCAGATCAGTTTTGGGGTTCAGAGTTCAGGGCAGGAGTCCATAAAATATTGATACTCAGGTTTCTGGTGAGGGTGTCAAAGTTCAGGTGGTGGTCAAAACAGAGGACGGATGGATGGTCCGAGTGTGAAAGTTCAGGTCATGGGATCAAAATTCGTGTGAGTTTAAGGAACTAAAACTCAGAATTACGGGGTGTGATGAGTCAGGTTGAAAAGTCACAGTTCATGTTTCAGAATCAAAGGTCAGGTGGGAATATAGGTCACGAGGTCATGATATAGGTCGGATGTTTTGAGTTGCATTCAGGATGTCAAAGTTTATAGAGGGCATGGAAATCTAGGTCAGGGGTCAGAATTCGTGTAGGGTTGGTCTAGTTTCGGTCAACACAGTAATCTTGCAGGTCCGGAAAGGTCATTACACTTCACAGGAAGAGGTCAGAGTCAGTGGAACCAGTTTGATACTGGGGGAGAAAAAAAAAAGCGACAAGCACCTTGTGGCCTGACTTGGTAATGTTACGTAAGGCTGCATTCTTCAGATCTTGGGAGAGAATCTGGTTTACTTTGTGCGGTAAGACGTCACGTACATCTGTCACGTGTGCCATGTCTAATGGATTAAGGTAGCAAGTTTGCCACATCTACAGACGAGAGACTGGCAGATATCCTCAGCTAAATTTTTCTTTATGTGAGGCCAGACCAGTTCGGGGTGTGCAGGTGTTGCAGGTGTGTTCATTGTTGGGTGTGGAGGGACCGGGGCGCTGATCATGCTCCGTGTTTGCTCCTCCTCCCGCGAACTGATCTTTGACATAGACGGTGGTGAGGTCCACTTTGTATGCTCAAAGGTTAGCCTCCAGGGTGTCATACCAGAGCACTGGGTCGGTTTCAGAGTACCCTGATCTACATGGCTGTAGAATACTGCCTTTTGTGCGTGAATGCCCCTCCATGCGAGTTACATTTCCGACCCAATAATTTGAAGAGACTGGGATTCTGTCCTCACATGTACTATTGTATTTGGACCTTAAGCAGCCAAGATGAAGTCATCCAGCTGCTGTATGTTGCGTCGGAAGATCCAAGTTAAGACAATAAGCCTGGTCAACTTTGACTTCTGTCTTAAGGCAGAATCTGTGCTGCTTCCAGAACTATGGGTGAGCCTACCAAACACTCAACGTTAGCCAGGCTTGGCTGGAAGACTTCATGACGTAGCATAATGTTGTTAGAGAGGCGTGGGTACTCTCGAGGGAGCAGAACTAATGGATTAAGCTAAGGGTTGTATCGGTAGTGACGAGGATGTTGGTGTAAAGAGAAGAACTGGCCTTGGCAGCAGGAGGGAGAGACTTGCAGGAAGAATAGGATGAATACTGCCACAAGGAGGGGTCAGCTCCACCACCAGCAGGAGGTGGGTGAAGGGTTCCGACAGCAGGAGGCAGTGAAAGTACTGCCGCGCCCTAGGTGGTTGGTCACGGCTGTAGGAACCTGCACACACCTAATTATCATGTCCCTGATGACCTCTGGCTTGTTAGGTACAGGGCATGTAACCGCACGGTACATGAGGGTATTTCTAGCGTTGTGGAACGTGTTCATTATAAAAGAAATCTAGAGCCTTTATTGTGTGCCGAAAGCAGCTGAAAAGTGAGTACGCAGGTTCGATAGGACGTGGAACACGTTCCCTGGCACCAGAACGAGTCCAGCCTCCAGGATACATGTGTTCGGTATCACAGCTATGGAGGACACGTGGACTGGACACTACCCAGATGAAAGAAGACATTGTGTGGCGAGAGAACTGTGTCGAAGTCGACCAGAACACGTATGAACAGTATGAGAGGTTTCTGGTAAAGGGCGGCTTGAACGCACAGCATCATTGCTAGATTACAAGACTAGGGCATCTTGACAGACACCCTGGTCCACGAAGGCAGAGGAAAGCGGATCAGGCCAGTAGCACACACCCCTTCAGGCTCACACGCAAACCAGTTTGATAGAACCAGTTTGATGTACAGTCGTATTCACATGTACTAGATGGAAGCATCATTATGAGTGTTGTTCTTATGGTACCCGCTGTAAATAACGAACAGCACTGATGAGGCCAGCATAACACAGGCTGCTTTACATACTACATGGACCCCAGACTTGTGTGTGTGTGGAGGGGGGCATAGTATGGCACACTAGTGCTTCGAGCTGGGGTTGTTCTGCTCCTGGGGTTCTGGGGCCCGTTTTTCAGAGGCTGAGGTGTATTGAGGTACTTGTTCGGTACGTCAAGTGTAGTGGGTGTACCGCAGTGTACCGCAACGTAAAGGTGGCACGTGTACTACAGTGGTAGAGAGGAGCTAAGCATAATGGCTTTTTGATATCATTATTTACATTATCTATCTTCCTTTCATTTTGGAAGTTTTGGTTTAGGCAGCTAGCGCGGCGCATGCTGTGTTTTTAAGCTGTAGGTACGGACAAGTCAGGGCAGAGGGCTGACGTTTGATCTGCAGCAGGTAGCTGACACGCCCCCTACTGCCTGACAGATTAGGCTAAGGCTACCCAAACAAGTTACAGGTGCCAGGGAAGGTGTGGTGGTGGTGGTGTGGTGTTAGTGGGGCTCGAATTGTAGTGGAGGGACGGGTTTGGTGTTGATTATAGGTAGCGATCGTGTAGGTACTGCAGCGGTGACGCGGGCAGGCAGGGCACTGCTCACCTGCTGTACAAATGAACCAAAAACATGTGATGGACGGGAGTAACTGTTTCTGAGGTGAGGCAAGGTGCTGAGATGAGGCATGGTGCTGAGGCTTAGTGGTGAGGCAAGGTGCTGAGGCAGATGACACACTAAGAAAGGGAGTGAGGAAAATGCAGAGGCAAGAGATGAACCATTATGATGATGATGATGATGATGATGATGAAGTAAGATAGCGAAGGTGGTGATGCAAGATGTTCAGGCAGAAGATGGTTGAGATCTCTTAAGGCGGGAGGTAAACGAAAACGATGAAGCAGGAGAGGAACCGAGATGACGCGATGTCGAGGTAGACACATGAAGTAAGATCAACAACAGACACATTCGTCCCCTCCGCCACCCTCCGTCCCAGCCTACCCAGGCTGAGCATACCCTACCCCATCTCTCCTCCCTCCCTAACCTGCCAGGCTATCTTGTGTGTTATGAGGGGGAAGGGGCGTAGGAGGCCCTAACTAATCATAATTGCCTGTTATTGCTCGTTAACCTGCTAATCATCTGCTGCGAGTACACTGCATTGCATTTACAGAATGGTGTAATTCGTTTTATGAAAAGTCCTTCTGCGTTAGTTTCGCTCTTCTTTGTTCTTTAGTCTTAAAGCAGCTGGTAGTTATAACCTGAAAGGCATTGAGTGATGAGGGAGAGGAGTTTTGAAGCCATGTGCAAAGTAGACAGTTGTTCCTCGCTCTTGTGTAACCTCCTCTTTGTTTTCCTGTACTTCCAGCTGATGTCCACTGACGCCCTAATTGCCTGGTCATCGTCACCTCAAACACTTGGCGTTTATCTCCCAGTCGTAAGGAGGGAGGGAGGGAGGGAGGGAAGGGTTATTCTTTGTTCCATTTTCTTTCGCATTCTCACCTTTTATGGGATTACCTTTTCTTTTTTTCCACGCATGGCGTACTACCTGCCAAAGGCCTCCGCTCTGGTTTTAGGAGTCCCGCAAAACCCTTCCCTGTCTTTAGTGAACAGAAATGATGATAACTTTCTTGAAGTAGCACGTACAGGTCGGGTCAGGTTAGGCTGAGTTTGGTTAGTGTGTGGGGACATTTTCTCAGTTAATCTCTTGAGAAGTTGTGAGAGGTAAGCAGCTAGGATGATCCTGGCTGGTGGTTCATTGTGGCCCAGAACACACGATGTAAATCTGCTCTCGCCGGAGTGGCAGTTTCCCCTCTTCATCAATAGCTGTCGGTCTTGGCATGGTAATGCACCTTAGGAAGAAGCTGTACCACATATTGATCAGAAGAGGAGACGTGTTTTTGTGCACCAAAAGCACCTTGATACGTATATATTCTGTCCCTTATATGTATCTTCACTGTCTCAAGATTTATTATCTGCCTCTTTCTACGTACGTAAATACAGATTCTTAAGTGTCCAGATAGTCTCATGTCCTCCCTGGCAAGCAGACATGACCAAATTGATATTTTTTATAGTTTTGTTTGGATGAGAGACAAACGATTTTTACAAGCGGCTCTCGTGTATTGATATTATAAGCAATCCAATTATATTTCCTGGTAAGAAAGAAAGGAAAAACATTGCTTCCACTGTCCCCTTATTTGCTAATCTTGACGGGGGTTTTGTCATGGGTGTATTAACTAGTGGGATCATTGGGTGCTCTTGAGGTGTCACACCACCTCCATAAAACCATTTGAATGGCCGGACTTGGTCAGGAGAGCGTACTATCACCTCCTCATCCACGGTCCATTGCCTTTTAGGGAGTCTGCACAGCGAGTTACCAGGAACACTACATTGACCGTTTCAGATGGTCGTAATAAGGCTTCCCAGGGAGCTGCCCTGGAACATTTTAGGGGATCTGTGTCGCCTCTTGGAAGTCTCTGTCGCATCGTAATTGAGTGTACGTGAGTCTGGAAGGGTTTATTCGCATGGTCGCTCAGGGAATCTTGATATTGTAGTCTGCATTGTGGCTGTTTATGACAAACTATTGGGTATGGAGAAAGTGTTCAGTGTTGTAAGGAGTCGTCTTCTTCTTGTGGTCTTCCAGGAAGCCCAAACCAGGCGCTCCGGAAGGTGAGGGCTCTATGCTGTCATCTAAAGAGAAAGAAGAATAAGACCACCAAGGTTTTCCAGTTACCTCTGATAGGACTTCTCACATAATCTGCGCCTTGGAAGCCTGCTCTGGGGGTTCCAGAAAGTCCTGTTTGTAGTTCTTGAATACTCCCAGGACTTTATAGTGTTACCTGTAGGAAGTCATAAAGTCCTTCAGGGCGATTGCATTGGGCTTTTTTAGGAACATGCGACCCTTAAGGGAATTTGATAAATGACTTCCAGAAAGTTTCTTTTAATATATATAGAAGATTAGGTAACTGTATTATAAGAACTGTGAACTCGGGGTTCTCCGAAATCTGATTACAGTTTTCCCTTGATATTTGTATGAGATGTTTAGAATCGGAAAGACTTTCCAGGAAATCTACACTGAGGCTTCCAGAGAGTCTGCAGAAGGCATTCCAGACAGTCTTCATATGGTTTTCGATCGTATCTTTACACGACTCTCCAGAGTTTCTTTTTGGAGCCTCAGGGATGTCCAAATAGGTTGTCGTGGTTGATACTTATCATTCATTTCTTTCCAGGAAGTTAAAAGTGACTATATTCTGGAATAGGTTATACAGCTCGCCTCGTACCAAATGGCTGCATCTGTTTTCCGGCTCTTACCAGGTATCATCTCTTGTGCTTCACTTAGTGTTCTCTAGGACTGTCGTGCGGACCACAACCCGGCATGCACTGGAAGAAGACCTTTACGTTAGGTCAGACGAGACCACGCTGGAACGGCTGACGTTCCGCGGCGCCTTCGAGAGCATCCCGATCCAGAACTCCCCTAGGCTGTAATCCTTATTGTGGAGGCGAACGAAGACACGCATGTTCCGTAGCTTGACTCACCGGGCAGGACTTCCCCAGGATCTGCGAGAATCCTGACGGCCTGTGTGTGAGCGTGTCCTGGAATACGGGCCGTCACTCCCAGTAATGATACCGCCTGGCACCCTGGCCGCTCTCGCTCCCCACATCTTGACAACGGTTCGCCGAATTGTGATGCAAATCTTGCTCCTTAAGGTAGTGGGTGATGCTCCGCGGGTTTTTCTCGGGAGATCGGGATGTAGTTCGTCGATTACATCGCGTTTTCCATAAACTGTATGCTAATGGTCATACTAATACCAGTGCCTGAAAGTGTCGTGGTACCTGCCGGCCAGAAGATCTCGCGATACCATGTGAAACTGAAAGGGTTAGATGTGGGTGAGTGATTGAAGGGTTAGGATCTATCTTCCTCCCCGGTCGAGAGGGTACCAGGCCAGCCCCTGGAAGACTCGTTGCTGACGTCGCGAGAGATGTGCAGCAGTTCCTGGAATGGGTTTCGCGATAGCGCCCGGGTGGGGGTGGTCTGGATCAGGTCAGTCTTACATTACTTTTCGGGGCAGGTCATATAGGGTCGAGACGAGTCGTGTACCTGGCAGCGGGAGGCCCACGATAAGCCACCACGAGACACTGGTAGACATAGCTGTGGGACCGGTTTAGTTTAGCGATGGTGTTTGAGAAGCGCTCGCGTTTCTTGCGCGATTCCCAAGTGTAGAGATGCGGTGAAGCTTTGGGGATCCTGGTTGCTCCTGGAGCCCGAAATAGGTTGCTCTCGTCTGTTTCCTCAAACTGAAGCCTGGGGTTCCTCTAAAAAGTCCCGCTCTATAGTGTATCATGTTTTCGATACATCGGTGCCTCAGATATATAACACTGCGTTCAGGGTGACCCCAAAGATCGACCATATGTTATACCATCAATAGCCAGTACGCCAAACGTAAACTCCCCGGACCATCTCTGGGTTACCTGTAAACTCTGCCGGGTCAGCTGCAGTTACGTGGACGGACTTCATGAGCAACACGGATGGAATTTTTAGTTGGTGTCAGCTGGAGATGATGGAGGCCGGATAGCCTTATTCAGAGCGATGATGGCCGCCGATGCCAGCAGCGATCCGCAGGCTGGTACTGTAGGCTGCGGTCTGTGACAACAGCTCTGCTCTGTTGACAAACGGGAGGAACGGACACACACACACACACACACACACACTGAAGGTATGTCAGTCACACCTTGATGAAGACCATTTAAGGAAGCGGTACGACCCTCGAGCACGACAGCACGACTCTCAGGTATGCAGACCCTTTAGGGTATAGCCAGAATTCAGGCCAGCATACCCAAGGGCCGCTTTAAGAGGCTGATATACACGGCTACCCCTGAGAGAGAGGACCTGACCACCAGATGTATAAAGCTGCACAGACTCAAGACGACATATCAGAGAGGTTTTAAGGCTAAACTGAGGTCTGGTTTCGTAACGAACAGTTTCTCTCATTCATTGCATAATCCTATCTTCATTGAGTGAAGCTTTTGTAATGTATAATATCCCTCACTTCTCGTAACTCTTCGTTCAGTGAGTGAAGACTTCATAATATGTCACACTTACCTTCATTCATAATGTGTAACACTCACGTATGTGTGAATCTTTCTTCAGTGAGTGGCTTTCTTAACACTGAGTGACGGTCTCGGTATTCAAGTCATTTTT
>JAYMFT010376522.1:0-21009 GCA_038088735.1 Panulirus argus | reverse complement strand
AGGGTTGATAGAGAGGCTTTGTGGAAGGTCTTGAGAATATATGGTGTGGGAGGTAAACTGCTGGAAGCAGTGAGAAGATTTTATCATGGGTGTAAGACATGTGTACGAGTAGGAAAAGAAGAGAGAGAGAGAGAGAGAGAGAGAGAGAGAGAGAGAAGAGAGAGTAAGGACCAGAACAAAATGCTCGAGCAGGGAGGGGAGATCAGGGAAACCTACCAAGGAAACCTGTTAAGCCTCCACTGAAGCCTCGCTCGAGGCAAAATGTAAGACTTTCTTCTTTTTTTTCTTTCTTACAAGCTTAACTTCTTTAGCGGAAAATTATTATCTAGCGAGCTGCGCAGGCCACTCAGGTTGCCGCTGTTTTTATCTAGTTAATGAGAAGGTTTAACAGAGATTCTTACAGCTGATAACGTTGGCTCAGGGCATTGCTGGGAGAAGTGCTCTATTTTGTGAATATTAACGAACTTAGAAGATATTGTGAATATTAGCTCAACTATATTGTGGGTATTAAACTAACTGAAAGGTACTGTGAGTATTTTCTTAATCACACTGTGAATATCGACTTGAGTATACTGTGAATATTGACTATACTATATGGTGAATATCAAATGACAACTATATCGAATATATTCAACAACTTCATTCTCCTGTGAAAGTTCATTAACTTTACCAAATTGGAATATGAAGTTAAGTTTCGCCAGATGGGATGCAGTGAGGAAGATGAGCGAATACACCTCCGTTGGCTAGTCTGATGAACCCACCTTCTTCACTATAACCTAACGCCAGAGAGGGGGGCCTATAACGAATCATATCTGAACTTCTAAATTCAGTGTGAACTTCCACACATACTTTATGCAAAGTCCTCCCCCATCTGAGCTTTCCGCTCAGCCTTCTAAGTCATTCCAAATATCTCCTTCGCATGAAAGTACTTCCATAGCTGACTGCTTTCGACTTCTTTCACCCCCCAAAAAAATTAATGGTTTTCATACAACCACACAAAGTCTGATGGAGCTACAGCCTTCACTCCGTCGGTCATGCCACCTTCGGTTTTCCTTCAAACTCTCCCTCCTCAACACAGCACATTTCCTCAATACACCTTCCCTCTTTCACCACAGCCTTCCCTCCTCCGCAGTACAGCAAGTCTCCTCTCCGCTTCCTCCCTCCCCACCACAACCACTCTCCAACTTTCACATACAAATTTCAAACAAACCACTTCAGCCACACGCACTGTGTTGTCCGCTCTCGCCACCCACCACACACACACACACACACACATGCAGCTCTCTCTCTCTCTCTCTCTCTCTCTCTCTCTCTCTCTCTTGCGTGCCTCGTGCCTTGGTGTTTGGAGTGCACCATACTACCCACACCAAAAGGCTCTGCTGTGTGGAGTGGGCGACACTACCCACATCAGGTCCTGGTGTGGGACGGGCAGCTCCTCAAGGCTCACCACCTCTCATCACTGGCTTGTGCAGAGAAGAAACGATGGACGATGATTAGCAGCTTGGCTTGCCAGACGCCTAATCTTTTTCCCGATTAAAAGAGATAAGTATTCGTGTTTTTGAACACTATTTTTATTTTTCAAGATACATCTCTACATTGTGAGGTTTAAATTCCGAGTGACGTTTACTTTGTAGAAAGGGTAGACCCTATCCTTATCAAGTAGCCTCAAGGTAGACGTAATCTACTGCGCTTTCAGGAGTGGCGGGAAATTTCAACTTTACTAAGATCTTTTTCTCTCTTTCATAGGCTGCACTCTCAAGTAAAAGCGTTCCTAGAGGCCAGACCCTGAATGAACAAAAATTATATGGGGTTCTACAGGGCAATGCGAATATCACATGATTCTACCAGGTGCTCAAAGTCAGAGGAAATGAGCGAGTAATATGTCATTTATTTAGAAAGGAGGATTTGGTGACTTGCTAGTGCAACAGAAAATGCACATACACAAACACACACAAACACTAGCTTGTGCACGCGCGTGTCTGTGTACATTAGAGTCAGCGTGTCCTAATATCGTGCCAATATCATGCAGCATTAAGGAGGCGATTCTCAGACATTCGATCCTTTTTTGCACGCGCCTCATGATTCTCTCTCTACGTACGTCTGATCAATTTCCTGCAAGATCCAGAAAGGCTGAATTATTTCCCCCCATTTTGGCTGTGTACTTTCCCTTGTCCTCAGGTGGGGAAACACGATTTACGAAAGTCCCCGATGAGCTAAGATCTTTTGCGGCTGTCCCCAGTGAGACACTGTGTTTCATTTGGAGAGCAGACTCTCTGTGATGCCTGCCCAGTCAACATTCACTCGAACCTCTTTGATCCAGAAGGAGAGAAGTGATCTCGTCTTCCTCCCTCCCTCCCTCCTGTTGCGAGTACTCCTCACGAGGAGCATTCCTCCCTGGAGTGGGTTACAAGCTTCTTTCCACGAGTTCCAAATGAACAGACCTTTTGTTTCTTTCTGTCAGTTGTAGTGGCCTGCGCCTCCTCCTCCTTCTCCTCCCTCCCTCTGGTCTTTCTCTTTGTGGGGAATTGTTTGAGTAAATTCCATTTCCTGCGCTTCCTGGGTCGGGACAAGCAGGTTACACGGGTCGGCTCCTCGCAGATAATTTCCTCCACTTTATTTCCAGGTTCCAGCGTTGTTTCCTATCTCCCTCCCTCCTCCTCCTCCCCCTCCCCAAGTAACCCTGCCTAGGATGATGAGGCTACAGCTGCTGAATTATGGCTGGACGGTTCAGTTTTGCGCGTATTTTTCTCCCGAGTCTGAGGGGAGAGAGAGAGAGAGAGAGAGAGAGAGAGAGAGAGAGAGAGAGAGGGGGGGAGGTGGGCTTTCGGTAGACCGGTAAAATTCGTCCAGACAGTTCTACCAAGGACTGGATGACCTGACTGGCAATGGGTTTACCTCCAGTTGTATAGGGGGTTTTAGCACCTAACCTAAACCTGAGGAATCATTCTTAAAAGTATTTCCAACAATGCTTCGAACTCCCGCGTCGAACTTCGAGACAGAGTATTTTCGGGGGCCCTTTATGTCTATACACGTGCCTGGGTTGATCTGCTCTGCCGCTGAAGTCGGGTTGTCTGTCAAGAGCGAACCGCCGAAGGCTGGATTGCCCAGCACAAAGACCAGAGATGTGGGCGACCTCACATCAAACAGAGTGACCAGTATGCAGAGTGTGATCATCGGTTGATTTACAGTCTTTTACTCTCCATCCATTAAACCGTCGTTATCCAGTTACTTCTATCGAATTACTACCATTTTTGATTACCATAATTTTGAGTGTAAATCTTTAGGAAACAGAAGTTTTCCCCCAATGGTGGGAGCGTCCCAGGAATTCGTAACACTCTTATCTTTACCTTAATATCTTAGCAAAATCCTTCAACAGCAAACTCTACTTTCTGTGTCCACCATAAGGGCTCCTTGACCCAAATGAGAGAGTATGTGGTCTTTGAATTAACCTTAATACCTGAAGAAGGTGTTAATGTATTTTCCTGTTGGTGGATGTAGTAGCTTGACAATGACGGTCCAAGTGATCTTGGACAACTGGTAGGCCAAAAAGCCCAGACAACCAACCAACCAATTGGACCAAACGGGTGAGCACATAGTTGAGTTGAAGTTACTGTACCCACCGAGTTGAGGTTGGCATGCAGCACAAACGCGCTACTTCACTTGCAGTTCTGTCGTTTAACTACCGTGTGTCCGAGGCAGCCTAGCATCTCCTAGAGTTCGTCTCCGACCCTTGGTGTATAGACATATATATATACCCACATGGTCATATCAGTCTATCTTTCTATCTATCAATCTGTCTATCTGGTTCCCTCCCTACATAGAGAGATGGATAATTAAGCGCAGAGTTCCTGACAAGCTGGGGAAGCCTTCGGGTCACGGTCAGTGCAGCCCTCACCTGCCCACTGCCACCTCACGCAACCATACATTCATACTTTTATTTTTAGCCACAAATTAGTGCATCCCGGCCCTAATGAATGGCCTCTGGACATCAAGGAATATTTACCTCCGTCGGTATTATCTTTAGTCGGAAATCCTTGGTCTTGCCGGCAAAAATTACTGGCTCCCCAGGCGTCATTTTGCATGTCGTTGATACTGAAATATGTTTGTCCAGCAGCGTCCGACGTGGTCCATTATCCGTAATGGAACGATCTCTAAACGTTATAGATGTTTCTAATAAAAGAATCAAGAGATACAACATCAAGCTCGAGAGAGAGAGAGAGAGAGAGAGATGATGATGGCGAAATTGTGTCCACGAACGGCGACCTCTGTCGCTACCCCGTCTGTCAAATCAGCCAACAGCAGCAGCCGTGACGTAACGAAGGACTGAACCAATCATACGGCTCCTTTCCCCCCCCCCCTACCCCCGTCCCCCTTTGGTCCTCCCTCCCTCCCTCCCTCCCTCGCCCCGCACGGTAATTGGCGGCTATTTCCCGGTTACAATATAAGTTAACCGGGAGACTCGGAGGATTAAGACGAAAACAAATACGCCAAATGACCGTCGCTGGCGGCGACGCGTGGGAGAGAAAGTCACAGGAGGTTGGCGGGGACGCGACGTGGGAAGAGGGGTGGGGAGGATACTCGTAACACCAGGCCAGGGGAGGGAGGGAGTCGTGGGACACTGTCCACACGGAACGGGTGAGAGCTGGGAGAGGAGGGTGGTAGTACATGGAAAAGCCAGATAATAGAAGACCAGGTGGTTTAAAGACGTTTTTCTTCTGGAGGGCATTGATGCTGTACATTTAAGTACATGGGGGGAAAGTCAGATAACCGGAGATCTAATGGTCTATGACGAGGTTTTCTACAAGGGGACAGTAATACTTTACAGGTCAGATAACAGATGATTAGATGATCTGTGACAAGGTTATGTGCTAGGGGACAAGGCAGTAATACTTGTGTACGAGAGAGTACATGGGAAATTCTGATGACAGAAGACCTAATGGTCTCTGACGAGAACTAGGAAAGCTCAACACCATAAGACCTGGCCATCTATGAGGAGGTTTTATGCTGGGGGATAGTCATGGTACACAGAAGTACGTGGGGAAAAACCAGATCACGGGAGACGACGGTGTGAAATGACATTATCTACTGGAGGACAGCAATATCACAGACTTTTAATCGATGTAGATTAAAACATTACAGCATGGAAAAAAAAGTTAGAGGTGGTTGAGAGAAAAGTTGTTCACAGACACGGGAGGTTGCAGGAAGGGAATGATCTAAGTAAGGCGTCGTAAAGGTGTGGTTGAGGAACAGGGTGTTCACGCACTGAGGAGACGGGAAGTCTAAGGGACGGTGGTCGCAGGAAAAGGTTGACGTAATGAGGAGGACATTTGGGAGGAGGTCCATAAAGAAGGGCAGTTATAGAGAATAATGGTTGTGGGGGAGGTGTTGGATGTGTGGCGTGGTGAGTGATGGGTATGTGGCGAGGTGGAGTTTGGGGGGAGTAAGGTGTGGTGGGTGGCGAACTGTGGTGTGGTGGGTGTGGCAATGTGGTGACTGTGTTGTGTGGCGAGCGTCGGGCGTGTGGAGTGGTGTGTGTGTGGGTGTGTGTGATTTGGTGGGTGGCTGGTGTGGGAGTGTGGCCTGGGGCGTATGTGGGCGTCAGGTGTGCAAGGTGGCGGATATTGCAGCCTGTGTTTCCTGCTCATCGTGGGGGACCACCGAGTTGAAGGTTCCCTCCGCATCGTTGGTCACTCAACTGATTGTTTCCTCTCGTAAGTGTTTCCTCTCGCGAGCGTTTCCTAAAGTAACTGTTTCCTGAAATCAGTGTACCTGCAATCAATTATTCCATTTGATAAGTGTTTCCCGAGTGTTCTTTAAGCTCATCGAAATGAAAATGAAATGACTTCTCCTGGCCATTATTACGTCTCCATTCGGCTCGAATTCGTGGCTTTTTCTCCATAACATATTGACAGACAGCGCTGCAATGGGTGTAAGGGAAACTAGGTGCTAGGAAAGAGGACATTTTGCCCACCTGCTCTCACATTGCAATTAAATCTACAACAATCTTTTCATTTCTTTACTTTTCCATATCTGTGATATGGGAATGTTAGAAGCACTTCTATTTGTGATTTTGCGAGGCTGTATTTGTCTGATGCGTCTCATTAAACCAGAAAAGTAACAATGATAACAAACTGACAGACAGACAGGTGTACATTCCCATATTTTCCATCATTTCGGCAACAAAGTGACGGAACAATCATGATGGTATCTCCTACAACAGGAAACTCTATAATGGTACTTAACTCACTACTACTGGCTGATTGACTGGCTGTCTGGGTTTTAAGGCCTTGAACTGCCAAGGCCATTGAGTAAGTCAGCGCCTAGTTACTACATCCACCAACCGGATCGTTTAAAACACCTCCTCCAGGTGCTCAAGATGATTCTAAAGAGCCGCATTCACTCTCACTCTGAACGTGACCCTTGCAACACTTATTCTAAAACGCAACTTCTAAACAAAGAAAAAGAAAACCTTTAACGAAGGTTTTTCTCTGTCAGGTAATTCATCACCGTCGTATAGAGGAACAAACCATCATGATCTTTAACACACTGCCAAGGGGATACCCATATAACGGACAGGATTCATGGTCAGTCTGCCGGCAGGTGAGGAAGGCAGGAAATTACGTCATACACTAATGCACCTGTGTGCGCCATAGCCTTCCCACCCGACTCGCCTCCCCCTACTCGCGGCTCATAGTGATATTTCCGATTTGCATTTATGACTATGTGGGGTGAGGTGGGGTAGGGATGAGGGTCCATGGAACTAAAATGCCGAGGACTGACTAAATCATAGAAATCAGTCTGTTTTTCCCACCCCGACATCGGGGAGATAGGGGAAAAAATTTTGCTTGATGGTTTACGTTTTGGCGTGGTACATCACCCCTCTTCCTACCCCCCCCTCCCTACCCCTCTCCCTCGTCCACCTGGCGGCGAACAAAGACAACAGGAAGTTGCGTCTGTTGCGACC
Organism: Panulirus argus; assembly: GCA_038088735.1. NCBI lineage: Eukaryota > Metazoa > Arthropoda > Malacostraca > Decapoda > Palinuridae > Panulirus > Panulirus argus. Next base: position 14,045 of record JAYMFT010376522.1, on the reverse strand, counting down.
AGCCAGGCCACACACACACACACACACACACACACACAGACTGTTGTGACGTCACGCCGCTTCCGGTTCCGGGGGAAAAATGCAAATATTGCGCGTTCGGTTTGGGTGTGAGAATATGAATAGTGGACGGGAAGGATTGCAACGTGCAGCTATGCCATTCTGGGAAATAATACGTTCGAAAGAGCAATATTCGAGACAGAAGTTTCTGTGTATATCTGTATATCTAGATATCTATAAACATACTATCTGTCTGACACATTATCCGTCTATCTGTTTATCTCTCTCTCTCTCTCTCTCTTTTTCAATCTATCTTCCTGTCTCTCTGTCCACCTACTTATCATATTGTGTTTTTATGTTCATATATATGATTAAACACACACACACGCACACACACACACACTTACTCTCACACACACACACACAGACACACACACAGACAAACACACACACACACACACACACACACACACACACACACACAGACAAACAGACACACACACACACACACACACACACACAGACAAACAGACACACACACACACGCACACACACACACACACACATGCACATATACATATTTCTTCATGAGGAAATCTGATAAAAGACTGCATTACAAGATAAAGTCACTGTCGTGCATAAGTGTTCAAAATAAATCACACAAACGAGCAAGGAGGGAGGGTTTGGGGTGAGGGAAGGCGAATGGTAGATTACAGATACCACAGCAATCGCCAGAGGTTAATCCTCTAATGACACTGTCTCTGTCCGAGGTAATCCCCTCCGCTGATGACACGGGATTAATTACGACATCTCCCCCAAAACGAGAATACTAGTAAAATAAGATTAGATATCTCATTTTCTTTCTCCATGGCACATGTGACGGATTTGATGACAACACGCAAAGAATATATTTCATTTTTCGCAACACTAACCATCCTGTATTTATGTAGAGTATGTGCCTACGGACACGTGTACCTACGGCGAGATATTGTCAGAAAGCAGGGTTGGCGCGTGGTGCTCACCGCTGGAGAAATTAGGGTCGAGAATAACAAGTCAACGTGAATCACGTATTGTCAAGTCTTATGTCAGAGTTGGAGGGAGTGTCTGATCGTGGACCGAATGACAGCAGTGCAAGTGTGTGTGATGCAGAAAGACAGCAAATCGAATCATAAAGGGGAGCTTGACAGCCACTGAAATACATACGGCTATCTAATTGGTTCCGTATGACACCTGTTTTGAATGACTCTATTCGTGATAGTAACTGCTGTGCCTGACCATTTCCTCCATCTCGCATGACAAAAGTTTCTCTTTTCTATGTGAGATCTGTTGCCACGACTGTAGTCCTCTGTTTCACATGGCTATTGCCCTGCATGACTGTTTTCGCTGCTCCGTATGACAGCTGTTTCACAGGATCGTCTCTTTATAAGAGTGACTGCGATTTTTCGTCTCCCATAATCATTTCACTTAAAGAATCTTACGCAAATTTGCATTGCTGTATGTAATGGGGGAATGTCCTGGGTAAAATCTAATTAAGTGGTGTCTTTGTCCCTGTCGATATGTGAGTCAGCTTTAATGAAGGTGCATTTTGGGGTTAAAAGAAAAAAATACATAGGACACACACACACACACACACACACACACACACACACACAGGGGCCCCCATGGTGTAGTGGTTAGCGTTTCTGACAGTGAGTCAACACGAGTCAGCCTAGGTTTGGACCCGCAAGGGTTCGAATCCTCGGCGTAGGAGTTGGTACCTGTCTTAGACTGGGGTTTATGCGCGCGCGTGTGTGTATGTGTGCTTGTGTACATACATATATGGAGCAAAGGCATGGTACACATTTATAAGGTTAGAGACGGGGCAACACGAGTGTAGAACGGTCTCCCCTTAACATACAAATAGTAATCACAAGCATATTCATCACACATAAATGAACTCTGTCCCATACACATGCAAAAGCATATCAACTAACACTATGCCGAATAGAGATTTACGTTTCAAATTTCACACAAACTATAAGGAGCATACCTTTCTATAATCACTCCTTTCTCCCACTGGATAGTCTCCTACGGGATAGTCTCCCACTGGATAGTCACCTAATGGACTGTCGTAATAGTGGTCTCATTCGTTTCACTCACAGGTGAAAGCAAAGAGGTTATAGGAAGAGGAGTTAGAACAAAGATGGATGCGACATCTACAGCTTCACTCTACGGAGAAAGAGAGAGGCATCATAACGGCCAATCCTCGTGTGCTGGTCTTCACAAAGAAACAAAGGGAAGGATCCACCAGTCGCGTGCTGCGTGTAGGTAATGTTCCCCACACTGTCACCCTCTGCTGGATTACTTAACCCCTCCCTAACCCAACACTCCCTCACCCAAGCCTCCCTCGGACGTAATGACATGGATTACAATTCGTTCACGTCACACCACGGCCTCTTCAGAGACTATAGGAACTACACTTGATATTTTTTGTCACAGGTTGACTGTGTACCCAGATCTAAGTCGGTTTTATTTCCAGTTTGTTTCAGTGCACTGAGGTAGGAGCTTTGTTATGAGGGTAGCTTAGCCGTCCTGTACTTCAGAATGATTTAATATGTAGAAGAGATCCTTGGAATGCAAGAACTATGATGAGGTGACCTAGTGAAATCTAGGATTAAGTGCTATGAATTATGCCTGACTTACTATTCATTTTTGTTTCATCTGTCTGTCTGCTGAGACAGATTCTAGCTCTACGTTTATCTGTCCCTCTGTTCGCCTATCTCATTATATGGATCTTTTCTCTGCTTTTCATTCTATGTGACTGTCTTTCTACTTTTGTGGCTTTCTATATATATATATTCGCGTCTCTTTGTAACTATTCTTCAATAAGGCTATTTTCTTCTTTACTTACATGACATACAATTCAACAACCTTCCAGTTCATGTATCTATTTATCTATCTATCTAAGTTCGTAACAACCTCTCTATACAAATATACATCTGTATATCTTCTTGTCCGCTCACCATTCTCTCTGCCTACATAAATGTCTACCTATCTACCTACATACACAGGGTCTTCTTACTCACATCCAATAAGCTATCTTCTCTACTGAGAGCAAAATGTTCCTGGACGTAATCGTAACAGCAAATGGGGTTTTGGAGGTGGTTCCAGGGGTGATGCCAGAAACGATGGGGCGTTGTTTGTGGAAGAGGTGGTAGCAGTGGCAAGGTGGATGTTACGAGTAGTTGAAGAGGTGGTGACAAATGCTGTGGCAGAAGTGGTGGCTGCAGATACATGAATACATCTATTGCTTAACACAAAACACCTTTGTTACCTACTGTACAAATAAAATGCAATCCTCACCATATAAAAAAGTCCATGTACCTCTCACCACACAACACACGTGTGCCCCCTCAACCGTACAAAGCACTTTTACCATCTGCCACACAAAACAGATTTATCACCCACAACACTCAGCACGTATACTCACCACCACACAAAATACACACATTATGTACGTGGCCCATCACAGATAATGTAGACAGGAACATATATCTCAACTACTGACTAATGTGAGGACAGGAGGGAGCAGCATATCACTTCAGGATCATAGCCTTCACACAGAGAATCCACCACCTACCATATCCTCACTAAACTCTGCTCTTTCTGCCATCGGCTATAGATTTGTGGCAGTAGACGTATATAACTCATATCACTAAGCCTTAATAAAGCCCACAGACATTAAAAGGAGCTGTACTTAGTCTAGAATCATTCATATGCACATAAACATCGACAACTTGTACAAGAGTCTCTCTTTATCAAGACTTATACATGTGTACTATCCCTCAAAATAAGAAGATATATTTTCTAATAATGATTAGCTTTAAAGCCACTAAAGGCCATAGCCCACATCCTCCTGGAAAGTTTCATCATAAAGGAGGGGAGACATCTTGTTGACGATAAACTCAGTCTTGGGGGATAAAGGCTTTATTTCAGACGAATGACTAGTGTTGCCTCAACTGTAAATATCGACTGGAAAACTCGATGGCATTCAAGAGTCCTACCGAATGTATGTATGTATGTATGTATGTATGTATGTATGTATGTATGTATCTATTTATCAATTTATTTATCTGCCTATCTACATATATGTTCGAGAAAGAATGAATGTAGATTTTAAAGATCTGAAAATCAAACTAGTTTAATGAGAGCCTACAAAAACCAGTATGTTCTTTAGTCTCTTCAGATCAGTTCACTACTAAGATTATTTATCACTTCGCTATCGCTGAAGGAGTATCATTAATATACTGTCATTCTAAGTCATCGGTCACCGAAAAAGTAGACTGTAATGGAGTGATAGGAAGGAGAACGTTTTCTAGCGCGTGATACCAACACCGGAGACCAGTGAAGACGGGATGTGCCAGTCGTAAAGCGATGAAAATGACAGGCCTCACAGACGGTTTACTTACACCAGCCAGGATCTGCTGCACTTAGCCTCACGAACCGGCTCGCTTGACGGTGGCTCAGGTCGACCAAAACCATCATAGCGAGGAGCAGACGAGGATGTCAGCGTTGTGTCGCTTCCTCTGTTTCCTGTCTATGTAAATTACGTGAGTGACAGCAACTCTCGCTCTCTCTCTCTCTCTCTCTCTCTCTCTCTCTCTACCCCTGTCCTCTGCTAACGTCTCCTCATGACGGATGTGTTGACGATTATCGTGTGTGGTGACGGAGGCGTTCGTGGTGTTTATGACAGTCCTGTCCTGGGGGACTGGGACATGACACCACACCCGAACTGGCAAATTATACTTGAAAATATTACGTGACGAAATCGGGCAAAATATATCATTTTTCTTTCCCCCCGTCACAAAAGAATTAATGGCCCGTAACAGATTGTGTTTTACGAGAGAGGTGATATACCTAGAATCTTCCAGTCTCTTATAATGTATAACCTCCACCCTACCCAACCTGCTTGACTGGCGTTGCCTAGACAACCCCGAAGGCAAAACAGACCAGGCGACACAACTCGGGACTTGCGCTTCACACTGCTTTATCATCGTGCTAGATATTGGCCAAGCCTGCCAGTCAAGGTGTCAATTTACCTGCCCGGCTCGGAGGAGGGAGGGAGAGAGAGGGGGCGCCCCTCCTTCACCTCCAAGTTGCCCTTCAAAAGGATATGCCGTGAAAAGTTGAGAGCGTGACGCATCGCTCACAGCCATCATGACTACAGACGCTGTGGCTCCGGTGTTGTGTAGTTGCCTGCTCCGAGGTACAGCGCACGCGCTGGTACGATCTAGTTATTACCGTCAGTTGGTAAAAATGTGTAGACTTTTTTACATGAAACGAGCTAAATATATTTGTTATACACACACACACACACACACACACACACACACACACACACACACAGACATAGACACACACACTGACACAGACAAACAGACAAACAGACAAACAGACAGACAGACAGATAGACAGACAGGCAGACGGACACTCGAAGAGTAATACTAACTGGTGATTTCAGTTATCAAGAGACAGACAGGAGAACATAGATTTGGATTTTCATGGAGGTGGACAGCAATGGAGAAACAAGTTTTTAGAGTGCATTACGTGAACATATCCTGTGCCTGCATGCCAATGAACACTCCAGGATGAAAAGAAATACAGTAACATCATTGCTAGATGTTATCTGCATTCAGAATGGCATGGAAATACAGAATATCTTTACGATACGCAGATTGTAAAGACGTTTGATTATATGGAAAATGATGATGTAGAAAGAGCTGAGAGAAGACCATACTAAACAGATTTCTACATTATATATGATAACATAAACTGGGAAATAACCAGGGCATTGTGGTGGAAATTTCTGAGAAATTTACGGTAAAGGGGTAGGATTATGGGCACCTTTAACCTCAAACACAAAGGGAAAGTTGAGAAAGAGGGAGGAATGGTTCAGTTAAAGATGCCAAAAACCGGAGAAGCTTCGCGATGCGCTTTGACTAAGGATAGGCAACATTCCAACCAGCCAGCATTCGTAAGTTATGAAAGAATAAGAAATAATCATAGTAGGATGAGAAAGGGGGTGGAAAGAAACAGTGATAAGAATATTACGAAAAAGGCTGGGAATCATCCAAATCTTTCCCTTAAAGTCACCATGAGTGAATTGTTACGTAAAGGGCAGCTAATTATGCAAAGGAATGCAGAGGGTAGAGGTATGCAGGATATGCAAGGAACAGAGGGACGTGTTTTATAGTGTCTGCACAGTGAAAGATACTATACCATAGCCCTAAGACCACTGGAATGGGATGGGAGGAAGCATCATTAAGCACTGTAATGTCTATATAAGACAGAGACAATGCTGAAGGATCTTGACTTATTATGTAGAGGGCTATGGTCCCGATGAGATGTCTCCATAAGTGCTGAGGATGTCTGCCGACACACTTGACACACGACTTCAAATGTTGTTCAAGACGTTATTAGGAAAATGTAATATGACCGACCCAAGAGAGTGGCTAAGGGCAGACGTCATACCCGTCTATAGGAATGGGACTGTGAGCAGGTGATGAACTCACAGAACGGTCTCCCTAACGACTGTGGTCTGTAAGGTGCTGGAAAAGATAACCAGGAAACTAGTAAATGACTTCCTTACAAAAGGTAAAGAGAGGGAGAGACAGAGACAGACAGACAAACATTCAAGTATCACTTAACACACTTTGCGAAAACCACGGGACGCATACATAAAGCGATAAATATAAAAGAAAAAGCTAAGATCAAGTTAAAGAATAAGGTAAATAAACGAGACATGCCAAAATCCTGGTGAAAGAAACCCAGTATTTAGACGAATTTCCATCGTGAGTCCTGAGTTGAGGAAGGTATTTGAAAACGAGATCAGTGCCCTCGGAGAGCTGGTGGAGTTCGTCTCACGACCGGTAATTGAAGAGTAGAACCCACCACCAGACTTAGTGATGTACGATCATTCAAGTTCATAACGTCGTCACATCTCGCATTTGTGCTTGTCTAGGTTGTGATTGCTGGCAATGGAGTGGACATTTGTCAAGCTGTGTGTGTGTGTGTGTGTGTGTGTGTGCGTGCGTGCGTGCGTGTGTGTGTGTGTGTGTGTGTGTGTGTGTGTCGGCACATTCTACCAGTCTGGAGGGTAGCTGTTAGCTAGGTAGCTATTCAATCCCAAAACTCCCTTTGTAGGGTGTTCCTGCATTTTCGGGACTGCGCTCCAAGTAGAAGCAGAATATAGGAGGTTCCCTTGGTTAGCAAGGTCCTTAAATGACGCTGCACTTCATCCCGTTGCTAATGATGATGATACAACATCAACTAAATTAATTCTTGTTTGCAGTGTTTCCACTTACAACTGGAGCCAAGGAACACCAGGAGTATGAGCTGGGCTGCGTCTGTATGCCATTATGTATTACTCCACGTGCCTGTACCCGTGCACAAGTATAAATTGCTCTATGTGTCTATACCTATATACATGTATTCATTGTTCCATATGTATACTTCCTGGACCATGAAAGTTTATCAGCATAAGTGCGCTTTCTCAGCACGGATTTGCATTCCAAAGCGTCTTTGTGTATTTGCACGTCTACATTAGACAATGCTTACATGCACGCCTTTGCTTCTGCATGTAAACGTTCTTTGTTGCGTGAGTGTTGATGGCAGGTGTCCCAGCTATCAATGACACAGCATTAAGCAGTAAAGCACCAGGTAATGTGTTGGCCACACTTCCTGGCCAAGCCACTTGCTGTCACAATTCGCAGGCTGGCGTTCGTTCCGACACATACACACACCTCCTGACACCACCGGTCATTATAACACGCTCTGTCAAGACGTGTGATCATGGCAAGGGTTGGGGTAAGAAGCGGGTGACTGACACTGGTGGAACTCGTCTTCGACAGCATGTACTTGATCTTATCGGATCTCTTTGACGCGGGCTCCTTGGGTTGGTTTCCATTTTCTTTATTCCATGCACAGTCTTATCCTCCTTGTAATGTTACGGTTTAACCTATACTCTTAACCGCATGGAAATGTTGTGAGGAAAAGGTAAATAGCTGTTAATTTGCATCGTGGACTATGTCACACGAACTATTCTTCCTTTCGTGAATTATATCATTCATTCCGTTTATGAATTAGTATCGAGGATCCGTCAAAAGGTTAATCGCAGATTGCTTCCAGTAATATAATGTCAAAAGGTCATTGAAATATCACGTAACTATTATTATCTCATACGTTTATATGCCAGACGCTACAGTAATGGGCAGGAACACTGAGGAGCAGGTAAGGCAAGGCGTAATCGAAATGTGATTCACTGAGTCACATGGACTGTCATTGTGTACAGTAAGGCGTGTAACCAACGCACTGCAATGGAAAGAAGCTAAGCTAAGCTGTGGAATTCTCTCCCTGTCTTTCCTTCTTCATATAACATTTCTTCCTTCAAGAGTCAGGTCTACAAACACTGACTGATTTCTATTGTCTTTCCCTTGAACATTTGTCATTCCTTGATTGTAGCATGTTACTTGCCCTTACTATGTCGGCCACTATATACGAAAAAGGAAAAAAAGCTCTGCAAAAATTATCCATAAATAATTTTCTCGAGCTCCAAGTCCACCACTGCATTGGTTTTCGAGTGTGTAACGACTCAGGGTAAAGCGCTGATTGGTTAAAGTGGAACATGGGTAAAGACGCGATTGACTGAGGAGCCAAAGACGAGGCAATATCTTAAGGTGCAGAGGTGGATGGAGACACGTCCTCACTACTAGTTCTGGCAGTCTTCAAGCTCAAGGCAAACAAGGTCTTTCCATGATCCCTCCATCTACTCGCTGCTGTGAGTGTGTGGAGCAGACGCAGCAGCATTACGAGCGACGAAGGCGAGTTTGAGCGCTTGCGACACAAGCCTTAATTCTTGCGAGATAGATAGTTTACTTGCTGGGTAATATGAGTTTCCTGTTTACGACGAGTGTCTGGTTTAGTTTTGCTCACTGGTGAATTATGAATGTTGGAAATCCGTATGACGCAGTAACAGGTGCCATAGCACTTGGTTATGTATCATCCCTTAGAGAGAAGTGAGCGTGCGAGTGTGAGTGAAGAGTCAGACCGGATTCTCCAATCGACTACCCCTAGATGCTGTCAATCCCTGATTTTGTAACGTGTGGGCAGGACGTATAATTTGTATGCATTTGGGGTTATGGGGTTAAGAGTCCCTTCAGTCTTCTTCCTTTTTTATTGGATAAGTAATTTATTAGAGTCGTTAAGTATAATGAGGAACATTTCACTACCCTGTCACATTGAGGAAAATAGGGCATTGGAGTCCTCTGGGATTTCTTAGTCCTGGGTTTGACTAACTGCTTTGTTAACAACATCAATTATGACAGCGGTAAGACCTCTTTATTTAGGAGATATAGGTTGACTGTCATTGTTTTCGTTATGGAAAAGTCAATGGTATATCAAAAGCCGTCCATAACACTTTTCAATACCTTTGACAGTCATTAACTGGGTCTGTTCGAGTCCTATTATAAAATGAATGTAATACCGTTACACGGAAGTATATCACAAAGGTTCGAGGCTAACAGATCCCCGAAAAAGTCGTATGGAAACTCATTATCTCTCGTTCTTTGATACAAATAAACCATCCACTATAGATGTGGTGCTATTCAAGGCCTTATACTTTATTGATATGCAATTCGGAGGAAGAATTATCGTATAGTGCTTATGGGTTAACTGTTTTGAACCATAACAGCTTTTGATGACTCCGACTCAACAAATGATTCACTGCTTCAGTAGTTAAGGCCAGAGCGGCTCCAGTCTGCAGACTTCCAAGTAAGACGTATGACACGCTCGTTTTCTATGTGCCGAGCTGTCCGTCGCGCTGCCTAACGAACTGCACAAGGCAGGTCGACGCCTCGGTCCTGCATGAATCGCTCTTGCCTGCAATTGTTTGCTTAAATCCTTGACATGCAGTTTTATATCTATCTATCTATCTATCTATCTATCTATCTATCTATCTATCTATATATATATATATATATATATATATATATATATATATATCAGATTCGAACGACTGTCGAACTGATTCGAATCTGGGCTCCACGGACAATGTAACAGACAAATTCAGATTGTTTGGGCTTAAGACCTATCAATTGCCAGGATCGCTGAGGCCGTCAACATCAAACTACAACCACCAACCGATAAAATCTTTTAACACCTTCTTCAGGTGTTAAGGATAGTTCTGAGATCACAGACACGCTCGTTGTGTTACGGCCCCTATAGGGAACACGGAAGGAGGGTGATCATTATTTTGTCCTGGTTGCTATATCTATTGAACTGTATGGCTATGCAAATTCCCTATACTTTTCTTTCCCACAGCATAAATGTAAGGGGATGTGTGGGCAAGTATTGTCAATAACCGATAGCTTTTAGGTAAAATAAAATTCACACATACGGCTCATTCTCGCGACTCGGGTTCTTTCAGAGCAAACGATGTCACCCGATGGAATTACAGCCCAACGCTTGACAGCTAATCTACAGATCCCACTCACCCGCAGGTTCATCAGCTCGAGTTAATTAACAACCAAGTATGCAGATCATGGACTTCACCCATTAACATAATTGCGTCCTCCTGAAATCCCAACTTGGGACGCCTTCAGTTGTGTTATTTGACATTTGCTTGACTTCCAACCTATTCCAGGAACAATTCATTTACGTGGTTAAAATCCTGTTTTCTTGAAAAAGACGAATATCATTTTCTTGATTTAAAAAAGAAAGAAATATAACCCTGAACCACAATCTTGTTTTTGTTTGCAAAATGTTTAGAGGAATTTGTTTTCAAGTTTTTTAGTCCCCCTGAGGTCAGGTACCATCACTTCTCACCTCACATGCTTCTTAACTTCCTAAAACTAATGACTCAAAGTCCTCTCCACAATTGCAAGATATCTGGAACTAGCGATTACTTCTTCCTTGTCAAAGACATCCTACCGTAATCCAGTTTATATAGTTTTGAACTGCAAATGTTTTACGATCCAATTTTCAAAACTATGAAACTTTTATAAAAGCTGCCAAGGAAGGCGCACTATAGGTAGACTTTAAACGTCAGTATGATTGCGAGTGAGGCAGTTAAAGTTAGAACAGGTTTAATGGCAGACGATATTCCATCAGTCGACGTTCTTGCAGACGAAGCAGTCGTAGGCACTACTACAGACGACACTGCTGTAGAAGAAAGCAGACAACGCAGCAGTAGACGACGCTGTAGCAGATGACACTATGGCAGATGACGTTGAATCAGACGAGACTAAAGTGGACGACGCTGTACCAGACGACGCTACAGTAGACAGATATGTAGCAGACGATACTGTAGCAGACGACGCTGTAGCGGACGATGCTGTAGGTGCTGTACAGATGCTGCTGCTGTACATGACGCTGTGGATGTTGTGGTAATTTATGTGATTTAATGATAGATATTCTGGTTGTTTATGTGATGTAATGATAGATACTGAGGTAATTCATGTGATATAATGATAGATGTGATAGATAGTGTTGATTCGATTGTGGCAGTGTAAACGATACACTGACAGATTCTTTGGCAGTTTCAATCATGGGATAATTAATTCTATACTAGTTATGAGAAGGAATAAGATATAAGTCTACTCATTTAGTTTTCATATGTAAATCAATGTTGTTCTTTTCACAAACTGGCCTTTAAGACCCAGTTTCTGCCCATCTCTCTATCCAAAATTCCTCATAACTTTCTTCTCTCCTTTGACGGTTCTGTAATTCCACCACTTGACTCTGCAAACATACTTGGTATTGCAGTAACATCTACATTACCTTGGAAACCCCACATTACGGAAATAGCTAAGGCTGCCTCTGAGAAACTGGGAGTCCTGTTTAGATGTCTAACTTCTCTTTCGAACAGTTGCTCCGTTGGTTCACTTTCCCTCTTTTATAGGTATTACTTTGTTCTTTTCCTCCCGAGTGGTTGCTGCTTGGGTACCTCCAGCAATGACTAGACCTCGCAGACTCCAGAAACTAATGCGTGTGGCCATTGGCAACTCAAGGGTGGGCCGTTTTGATAACTGTTTCCTTCCCTACACCTCGGAGCATTGGAACCCTCTAACCATTCATGTCTTTCCCAGTAACCATGACCTGGCACTTCTTAAAAGACAGACAGGCTTTTTCACTTTCACCAAAATTTGAAAATACTTCTCCGACTCACTTCTTTTTCCCTTTCATTAACCTCTTTATATTTTGCTTAAGGCCCAGTCTTGAAGTGGATTTTGGTCCGTGACCGCTGCCTCCAACATAAAACAATACCAAGTTGGTAGTCGATTTTATTTGTCTGTCTGTCTCTGTTTCTGTGCCATAGTACGGTGATGAATAACATCAGTACATCCACATGCGATGCACAGACTGACACTGAAATGCCAAACCGTGCTATGTCATCGAGATCAAAGATTACGACTTGAACAGGTAGGTGAATGACTAGTTCACCTTTCATTCTATCATTTAATCATTTTACTAAATTATCTTTTTCCCTTCCTTTATATCGTCTTCGCGAGATAGCTTACTTTACGATGACGAATCCTGGCTTAAGAAAGTCCTTTTTCGATGGTATAATAAGAACAGAAACGCATTGAGTCTGGAAGCTCTCTAGAAAGATGCTCACCAATCACCGCTCCTTCTGCAGATATTGTAGCCAAGTGTGGAGGACGGCCGGGTTTTCCAGCAGGCCAATTTTCCAGAGGCAGTCAAACGGGGTGTCCAGTGGTTCACGAGTTCTAGAAGCTATGGGTCTTCAAGCTCATCAAAACCCTGTTCTTTCAGTATACATTGAGGTTAGGTGAAGAAGATGGCCTGGACTTCCAACGGGTCAGTTTTTCCAGCAGTAGTCAGGCTGGGAGGAGGGGGGAAGGGATGACCGGGGAGTCATGTGGCAAGGATGACTGTGCTTCCAAAGGGTAAGTTGTTCCAGCGATCGTCACGTTGGTAGGATTACCGGAGCTTCCAGCGGCAGTGTGGTGGGTAGGAAGAACGGGGGTTCCAGGGGGTCAATCGCTTCAGGAGCAGCCATTTGTGAAAGATGTCCTGGGCTTCCAGCAGGCCAGGTGTTCTGGGTCATCAGGCTCATCAACTACCGGTCCCTCAAGCAGTATAGTGTGGTCAGGTGGTGGGAAGGATAGCTTGGGCTTCCATGAGTCCAGGTGTTCCAGCAGCAGCAACGTCCATCCTCCTCTCAACCAGCCAAGGCTCATATTTTCAGGTTATCATTTCTCACTCTCGCCAGCCTTCATTTCCACTCCTCACTCCTTCAAGTATTTTTGTTACTTCCACGCCTCATTTTACGCTCCTCCGAGACTCATTTCCCCTTCTTCCAAGGAAGCACCTCTTCCAAAACCCCCAATTTACCCTATTTTTTTCTTTCATTTTAAAAACATTTATTTTCTCATTTTCAACTTGGACGTATTTCCTCTTGCGAGCCATCACTTCCTGTTCTCTTACTCGCCTTCGTTGCTCAGCTGTGCCAAAGGATTTTTCGACATGTAATCTCACTCACTCACCTCCTAACTCTCATTTTCCCAGATAATCCTTCAAGTTCCTCTCATCAGCCGATCAACCACATCTCTCTCCTCACAACAAAGTTCTCCCTACAACAAAGCTCTCCTCAAACAACGTTCCCCTTACACAACGTTCTCTTCAACAACGCTCCTCTTATCACAACGTTCTCAAGACAACGTTCTCCTCACCACAGCGTTCTTCCGACCACATCGTTCTCACCATTACATTCTCCTCACAACAACGTTCCCCCCCCCCCCACAATAGAACGTTCTTCTCACCACAACGTTATCACCTCAACGTTCTCCTCAAAACAATATTCTCCTCACAGCAACCTTTTCCTCATCACACACACACACACACTCGATTCTTTGCTTCCATCCTTCTCGTGTCTTACCACTTTCCACCGTCTATCGACACCAGTCCTCTCTCTCTCTCTCCCACTCCTACAGACGTCATTCTCTCTCTCTCTCTCTCTCTCTCTCTCTCTCTCTCTCTCTCTCTCTCTC
>JAYMFT010376511.1:0-21011 GCA_038088735.1 Panulirus argus | reverse complement strand
CAGGTCATAGTTATTGGGAAAGACATGAGAAGGTAGAGAGTTCCAAAGCTTTGACATGTAGGGAAAGAAGCAGTTATTAAAACAGCACACCCTTGAGTTCCCGATGGCCCACACAATAATCACATGACGCGGCAGCTTGCCGAATATTGCATGGTCTAGCTAGTGGTTGGGGCACGCAAGCAGCCAGCTCTTGGGAGCAAAATCCAAAGTAATACCTATAGAAGAGGGAAAGTGAACCAACATTGTGGTGTTGGTCAAGAGGGTGAAGTTTTGAAGTTATCCTGGTACAGTTTATAAGTCGGACTTCTTATGACTCCACTCTGTCAAGTAAGGATACAGAGCTAGAACCACCCCAAATGTGAGAGTAGTACTCCATACGAGGATGAATCAGTCCTTTGTATAAACAGAGCAGCTGTTCAGAAGAAAAGAAATTATGACATCTAAAATGGACACCAATTTTTTAGAGGCAGACTTAGCTATTCTCATAATGTGGGGTTTCCAAGAGAGAGTGGATGTGACGGTAATACCAAGTATGTTCATTGATTCAAGAGATGGAATTACAGAACTGTCAAAGGAGAGATGAGAGTTGTAGGGAGTCTTCGATAGAGAGATGGGTAGAAATTGGGTATTGGAGGCATTAAACATTACTAGTTCTTGTCTAACCCACTGAGATATCCTGTCCGAGTCTGAATTTATTGAGGAAGTTGTGTCAAGATCAGATGCAGATCGAGTGAGAGAAGAGGGAGCAGAATTGAAGGATGTGGATGAATGCAGAGTTAAGTTGTCGGTGTATGAGTGCGTTAGATTGTTTGTGGAGGAAAAGAAATCGTTGAAAAAAAAAGTAGAAAAAGTGTAGGAAACGGGACAGTACCTTGAGGGGCACCGCTGTTAATGGAGAAAAGGAGTGTGGCTGATCCATCAACAGCCACAGAAATAGATAGGCCAGAGAGGAAGCTAGATATGAAGGAGGATAGTGAGGGAGGGAAACCAAAAGGGGAAGCTTAGAGATGATACCACGATGCCACACCCAGTCAAAAACCTTAGATATATGAAGGGCAACTACACTTGACTCCCCAAAATCTTTCAGGGATGATGACCAGACATTACTAAGTTCGGAGAAAATGTGGAAACCATACTGGTGATTAGAGTGAAGACTGATTTTCGAGGTGTTTAAGGGTACGGGAGTTGAGGAGGGATTCAAAGACTTTGGAAATGGTAGATGTCAAGGCAACAGGACGATAGTTGGAGGGGTTAGAACAGTCACCCTTTTTAGGGATGGGATGTATCAAAGCTTGTTTCCAAGGAGAAGGAAGAGTTTTGGTTTTTAAAAAGAAACAAAACAAACGAGCAAACACAGGTGTAAGTTCAGAGGCACACTCTTTCAGTACACAGGGATGGATGCCATCAGGACCATAAGCTTTGCTTGTGTCCAGAGAAAGAAGTGCTTTTTGGACAGTCCAAAAGAGAATACAGGAAGGGGCATAGGATTAGTAATAGGAGCATCAAGGGAAGAAGGAATGTTTGAGTCATCCACAGTGGAGTTAGATGAGAAAAGGGAACCAAAGAGAGTTGCTTTGTCTACAACTGGAAGTTTAGTAAAGGGGAGATGAATATAAGATATGTTAGCAGAATGTTAAGAAGTTAACAGAAGGATGCAAAGAAAACGTAGATGAAGACTTTGGAAAAAAAGTCAAGTGAAAAGTTTTGGGAAAATAAGGAATTGTACTGGAAGGAGGTGAAAAAGGAAAGAGAAGTACGTACGAGTGGAAATGTTAATGTGAGAAGTAAGGAAGGGGAGCTGCTGAATCAAAAGGAGGAAGTGAAAGGAAGATGGAAAGAGCATTTTGAAGAAGTGATGAGTTTGGGGGAAGAAGTGGCAACAGTTATTACAAGAGGGGAGCTAAAAAGGGTGATTATAAGGCTGAAGGTAGAAAAGGCACCTGGAGTGGGTGGGATTATGGCTGAAATGCTGAAGTATGGAAGAGGAAGTGTGATTGAGTGGATGCATATGATATGCAATCAAGCATGAAAACAGAGGGGTGTGCCTGAGGATTGGGTGACATATCATTACTCCTTTAAAAAAAAAAAAAAAAAAAAAAAAAAATTGCTAAGGATGTATGTAGCAATCATAGGGAAATAATGATGGCAGTGACTGAAAGCAGAATAAGTGAGGAGCAAGGATGTTTTTGGAAAGGAAGGGAATGTGTGTAGCAGATTTTTGTGGTGAAAATGACGGTGAAAAAGTATCTACCAAAAGGTAAGAAGTTGTATACTGCTTTTATTGATTTGGAAAAAGTGTATGACAGTATAACAGAGTCGAGCAAAATGTTTTAGGAGATATATGGGTTATAAGCACAACTGCTGGATGGTATGAAAGCCATCTATAGAGTAGCAAATGCATGTGTAAAAGTGGATGGAGAGTTTAGCGAAAGTTTTGGTATACTTACGGGTGTAAGGCAGGGCTGTGTGATGTCACCATGGCTTTTTAACACATACACATACGGATGGAGTGATAAGAGAGGTGAAAGCAAAGCTTGGTTAAGTGGGTGCAAAGATGGAGCTTGGTGGTGTGGTAAGGTGGCTAATGACAAACTTATTTGTGGATGCTACTGTATTGTTTACTTAGAGTGAAGACAAGTTGCAGAAGGTTGTAAGTGTCTTTTATGATGTGTGTAAGCATAGACAATTGAAGGTAAATGTGAGTAAAAGTAAAGTAATATTGTCTGAAAGGAAACAGAGTGAAAGTATAGACTTTGCAAGACTATGTAGAGTGAAAGAAGAAAGTGTATTAAACCATATCATATATATGGGGGAGAAAGACTGGAAGAGGTGAGAGAACATAAGTATTTAGGAGCTATCTTGGGTAAATCTGGTGATTTGGAAAGAGAGATAAGGGAGAGAACAATAAGGGAAGAAGAGTCACTGGGTCCCTTAATAGAATAATGATGGGTAGTAGAGCAACTATGGGAGTAAAGAAAGGATTACGGGACAGCATAGTCCTCAAAACGACCTATGCAGCCAAAACACAGGAGTGGAATGAGTCACAGAGGTCAAGAATCCAGGCTGTGGAAATGAGCTATCTGAGAGGAACATGTGGTATGACTGGATGGAATGAAAAAAAAAATGAGGGGGTGTATGAGAAATGTGGTATGGCAGGAAATGCAAAGGGAATGAATTGTGGAGTAGTAGAGTGGGTGAAACATAATACTTTGAGGTGATTTGAGTATGTGGAAGGAATGCAAGACGTAAGTTTACACGGAAAGTGTATGATGGTACAATTAAAGGGGTTAGTGTAACAGGAAGAACACTTGTGATATGGGGAAATAGAGTGGAAAACTACTGGAGCGAGAGAAATGGTGAAAGAATGTGTGAAATAGCGCATGCAAAGGAGGCATGTAAGGAGAGGGATAAGTGGAGACTCTTTTGCCATGGCCAACCCCTTGGTGGAACTTTCTGGAGGGAATGGGTTTCAGAAACATAGATAGATAGATAGATAGATATTCTGATATTTGCCAGTAGACAGTTTGTCTTAAACTATTTTCCTAAGGGACTCTGGCGACAGGTTAGGGAGGATGTTAACTCCCAAGTCCTTCTCAAACACAGAATCTAGAGACTTATTTCCCCTAGGTAAAAATCATCTGAGGCTATCTAGCACTTTCTCCCATCCTAATAACTTACATTCACTCAGGTTGAATTTCATCTACCAAGTTTCAGGCCAACTTTGGAGTCTGTTCAAGTCCCCTTGTAAACTGATGCAATCTTCCTTGCTTTTCACTTCTCTCATGACCTTTGCATCATCCACAAACATATTCAGGTAGGATTCCATACCCTCAAGCAAGTCATTAATAGAGATCAAGAAGAGTAATGGTTTCAGAAATGAACCCTACTGTGTGGGAGAGAGTTGAAGCAGTCTTGGCTCACCTACCAAGTTCCTAATGCAGTGCAAAGACCATTAATTTAAACCTATCCATTTTGATGTCAAAGACAGTTGATATGCTAATGCCATTCTTCATGCTAAAAGACACACTAACTTTCTTATCCAATTTTCCAAATATTACTTACTTGACAGCTATGATGATCAACACTTGCTTGTCAGTCCTACAGTATAAAGACTGTTTAACAGGCTTAGGCATCATATCAACTTCACAACAAATAGGCACATGAAGCAAAGTTTTGTCAGAACAGTAATTCGTTCAAGTTTACAAGACAAAGAAAATAAATTTATAACACCGGCAAAACACACTCATTAAAACATAAGGGTACTAGATAGTGGCACTTAAGCACACATAGTGATACAGTAAAACATATTCAAAGATCTGGTGCTTATGAAAGTTGTCTTCTAACACTTATCTTTCAAAATCTAAATATCACATCAACATATCAAATCCTACAATTAAAGTATCATTTACAATGCAAATGGCAACTGACTTCAAGAAAAAACAAAATATATGGGAAGTGAGAAATAACAAAACAAGATAATGGTGAATACAAGTGTGGTGTACTGGAGGCTGGGTACTGATGTAAACTGCAGTTGTTTTGTTCTTCTAAAAGCTTCTGTATCGTTTAGGAATTCTATAGATAACTTCAGATCACCACAATAAACAAAGCTTTAAAGGAAACCTGCAAACAGAAATAGACTTTACAGGAATGTAAAAACACATGGAAACATAAGAGAGGAAAAAGTGTGATGAAGAGAGTAATTGCCAGTCTCCTTCTTCCTATATTAGGCAATCTAATGGCTTACAGCCTGTGACATAATCCACTCATCCAGTGATCATAAGAAGTGGCACCCACCTGTAAACAAGCCAAATATCACATGAAAGCCTGAACCACATTCAAACTGGGCAGACATTTATGGAAATGTTTTTACAGCTAGCATCAAATTTCCCCAAAAGTTACAGCCCAATTTCTTTTCAAAAAAGGCTTAACCATCCAGACACTCCATTATTCAGGTACCATACCAGCACGAGCGTTACTGCACTGCAAGTCAGAAATAGTGATTAGTTTGAAGAGGTGGTACTACAGGAATGTATTGCATCACAACAGCAGAATCACATTTTCAAAAATAAATTAAAGGAAATATATGGCTGAAGTAATTTCCATCAATAAAATTACTTATGAAACTTGAAGAAGCTGCAGCTTCATGATAAAATGAGTTACTCTCATTTTAGTCACACACTCATATCCTTTAGCTGTAAAAAAAGAATTGTCATCTGTCATTAGCAACGTAATTTGAAAAACAAACAAAACAAAAGACAGAGGTACCTAACAGCATTGAGTTCTGTGCGGTCATGTGGATCCTGAGTGATGGAAGGGATGAGGGCAAGATGACTAATTTGTGTTGCAGCCCAGCCAAACTGGAAGATGACAACAAATGGAGCATAGTAGATCACCTGGGCCCAGTCATGGGAAGAATTGCAGCCAAGGCATCCCAGAAAGATGAAAGGGAAGGCACAAATTACACAAGCTGTACCTGCAATGAGATTTAACTTGAAGGGCATGAAGCACACTTTCTCTTAATCTCCTTTTCTTGTTATAAATCATTTTTTTTTTTTCTGAACAGGTACGACCTGTAACTTTTTAGAAAGGAAGTTTACACCTCTTCAAAACTCATACATCAATGTCTTTCTTTTTTTTCTTACATTCTAGCTTTAATGAGGATTTCTTTCCTGGACTGGATCCTTCAACTTGAAAAAAAGAAGCTTAAAATTCTATATATTACTACTCCTAGTATGATATATGGCTTCCAACCAGCATATCCTGGATGCTACAAATAGGTTCAATTCCTTTTTCATCAGACTCAATGAAGATGATATACATATATATCTCTATCATTAACTGTCCCTGATTACATGGGGTGAATCAATTACACACAACATCTCAATTAACTAATACTGATACAGAGGGTTTAAAGTTAAATAAAGGGATTGGAAACTCCTTCCTCTTCACCTAGACTACAAGCCTGAGGCTGGGGAACACAGGTCTACAGAATGATCTCAACAAAAGCTGAACGTGATCTCAGACAAATGCAACATGCCTGCAACCACTTTTGATAAGAGAATAAGGAAGAATACTTAGCACTAAGGATAAAAGCCTCTTCCATAACATCAACATCCAGTGGTTGCTCTTAAAAAAATTACTGCAATGTCTTCAAAACAAAGGTTATAAAGGAATACAAAAGGAATTCAAACAGCAACAGACCACTGGGTCCTTTCAAGGCTGTTTGTGATAGTGTAAGGTATCAGAAACTTACAGAATACTGCGGTAAAAGTTAGAAGACATACAGATAATTCAAAGAGAATAACAAGTTGTCATTTTGACCACGAAGATACAAATAATGAAAGTAGTGGACTTCAAGTGAAGTATTTATCAATTCTATTCTTAAAAGTATCTATAGTAATGCTTTCAACCACTCTAACTGGCAAATCACTCCATAAGTTGATAATCCTGTTGAAGTAGGAGTAATTTGCCTCATTCGAGGTAGATTGTTTGCCCATGAGTTTGTATCTATTACTATGAGTAAAATCTGATGAATCAAGGCTTAGGTAACTTGATAGATCAAGATTATCAAAGCCTTTGATCATTTTGAATAATTGTATTAGATCACCACTAAACCTTCTCTTTTCTAAGTTAAACAGATTCAAGTCATCTAATCTGATCTCATCTGATCACATATGTATACTTGTGTATGTCCCCCTCTTTAAACCAGGTATTCCCAACCACTATTCCTTTTTCAGAACACAACTGTACAAGCTGTTCACCATTCCCATTCATAATACTGAATACCACATGCCCTCCACCTATATGCTCAACTGCCACAATACTCACCTTCACATTCAAATTGCCACATTACTCGCCTTCACATTCAAATCACCAATCACTAATACCACTGACACACTTACTCAGCTGTAACTTTGGAGTTTCTATAGGTCCTCTTATATGGTACAATCCTTTTCATTTTTCACTACCTTCTGGCAAGTCATTTACATAGCTCAAGAATAGTAGTAGTCCCAGAACAGATACCTGCAGTACTCCATTGGTGATCTCCACCCACTTGGAGAAAGCTCCTCCGATATGTCCTTTGTTCATTTCACTAAGACAATCTTCTATCCATCAGAGGAGTCTCCCCTTTATTCCAGCCAAGTGATCCAGCTTCTTAATCAACCTTCCATGTAGTACAGTGTCATAAGTTTTCTGGCAGTCCACATATAAACAATCAACTTAGCCTTTTCTTTTGACTTTTACAGTCCTCAGTGTTTAATAGAAATCTAAGAGGCTCATTATATAACCTCTCCTGTAAACTGTGTTGCCTCTCATTTAGGCAATCTCTCGTAAACTGTGTTGCCTCTCATTTAGGCAATTTCTTAGTAGAAAGTCATCCATCTGCTTTCTGATTATTTTTCAGTATGTTACAGACCACACTTGTCAGGGAGACTGGTCTGTAGTTCAGTACCTCTTCCTAGTCTCCTTTCTTACAGCTGGGTGGGAAGCTTACCTTTTACCATTCCTTGGCATATTCCTTTTCCCATCAACATCTTGAACAGTAATTCTCTGGGTCTGTTTAGTATGTTTGCAAACATTTTAAGCACATCAGGATTATGAGCCTTCAACCTTTAAGTATTCTACTGATGTCTTTCTTATGATATCTCAGTGTTTTCTTAAACCTCCTCCCCATCTCATTTCACTTGTGTTAGGGCTGCAGTATCTTCCACAATGAAAAGACTTTAATACTTGTTATTCAATTCCTAAAGGATATTTAAACTTGTTATTCAATTCCTAAAATATCCTTACATCTGAATCCCTTTGCATCATTAACTACTTTTTCACTGACAATTTACACCTAATGAATTCATTTTAACACTTTAGATTTTCTGCTAACTTGTCCACAGCATTTTTTTTCATTTTTTTGTTTCTTCTTCTTTTCCTGCTATACTTGTCCCTTTTTCTCTTAAACCTTATTTATGCTAGCTGGCTGGAGTAGCACCTATCTCTGCCACTGCACACTTCGAAGCTCCCTTGTTTTCTGACGTCTCTGATTAAACCATCCTTCCCTCTTTTTAATAACTCTCCCTCTGCATTTGAAGCAAGAGGTATCCATGTTCCTACTCCTTCTCTATAAATATTACAGAGCCTTTCACTACAATATCCTTTCTCCTGGCTAAAGAATTCCACTTCCCAATCTAAGGTACCTTAGAA
This sequence comes from Panulirus argus, assembly GCA_038088735.1. Classification (NCBI taxonomy): domain Eukaryota; kingdom Metazoa; phylum Arthropoda; class Malacostraca; order Decapoda; family Palinuridae; genus Panulirus; species Panulirus argus. The sequence goes on along the minus strand of JAYMFT010376511.1, from coordinate 12,815 downwards.
ACTGCCAATGTATGTGTAGTTTCAGCAATCATATAAAACCTAAGTAGGTAGTAGCTGGTAAGCAGCCAACAACCAGGGAGGTATATTACCAGTACTACCTGCCTGAGTATCAGGAGGGCTAGTGAAAGCTGCTTAGTGAGCCAGCACTTAAGTGGTTGTCAAGTTTCACTAATCTGACCCAGGTAGCTGTTTCTTTCTGCCTAACCCTCACAAGTACTAGCATTCTGTCCAGACATAAAATCTCTTCTTATTATATGTAAGCTTGACAACACATAACACACTACTCATTCTTCGTAACCCTGGATTTTCCTGTAGTGAGCACTATGCGCTAGCCCTGCCTTTAGGCAAAATGGTAGGAACAGAAGGTAATAGTAGGTAGGAATATTTATGCATGAGCATTAAGTGGAAAGAATCATCAGAAAGAGGTAGCAGGTAGGAGCATTAGGTAGAAGTAGTCAGTAGGAACATTAGGTATGAGCCTCTGTAAACACTGCACTAGAGCTGCCCTCTGCCAGTGGCCTGTTAAGGTTAAAGCACCAAAGGCTATGAATCGGCACTGGAGTTCACTAGTTATATATGAGACTATTGCCTTGGCCACCCCCTTGAGGGAGTTCCAATTGGACCAGGTGTCAGAGATATATGTAGACAGATAGACCTAAGATGGTGTATCAGTCCCTCTCATCCTTGTGTGTTCACTCACATGCTGACATAGGAAATTTTTCTGCACACTCTCTAAGAACTTGTATTTCCATGATTTCATGTCCCCATGAGAATCCAAATTCTGTAAGTCTGACTCTTTATAACTGAAATCCCCCAACATTAGTATTTCACATTCTTTAAGAAGTGTATGTTTTTCAGTTTCATCTACCATCCTATTTGTTCCTTTGTGGTCATTAAATATATGTTCTACACCACTACAATTCTTTGAAGCTTTATAAAATTTCACCACTATTATGCACTTCTTTCATATAGTTACTCTTCCCATTATGTATTATTGGAATGGACCATCTTCCACTGTTTTCTGTAACTTATGGCTGTCTTTTATTAAGAGGGTTAATCCTTCCTCTCCTTTACCTTCTCTTCCCCTCCTTACTATCATGTACCCTTCTGGGCTGAACAAGTAAGCTCTTTTGTTTCCTCAACACCAACAATATTAGGTGCATTTTCATTCACACAATCTTTAATTTCCAGCTCTTTCCTGTTTACTACTTATCCATCTGCATTTGTATACATTACTTTCAGACTGACATTTCCATCATCTAACATTCCCCACTTGTCTGTAATGCTGGCAGGGGTGTTCCATCCTCTTGTTTGATATGGTGTCTCCCACTTTTTGCCATCTCACTGTATTCTCTTCCCTTGGTCTATCGCATTTCATTAATCCTCTCCACTAAATGCTAACTTGTTTTAAACTTTCTTTGACAGTCTAAGTACACCATGGCTACATGACTCCAAAGCAAACATAACTGTATTTTGACAGCCTCTTGCTTTAAATACTACTTCTAAGTACCCCTTGGTTAGATGACTCCAAAGCAAATATAACCATAATCTGACTGCCTCTTATGTCTTGAATACAACCAATTCTTCTCCTTTCTTTCATAACAAAAATTGCATCTAGCAATTTCATTGCCTCCAGGAATCTTTCCTCTTTCCTCTCTATCTGGAGGATATCTTTACCTACACCAAAAATAAAGTCTTTCAACCTCCTGGTTTACTAATCTCTCTAACACTTTATGGCTAAGTTTAATATTTTTGACTCGTCAACCTTTGAGTTTCTGTAATCTCGCTTTTTGCTAATATGATTTGCACTTTTCCAAAGTTTTCATCAACTGGACCATAAATTTTTGTAATCGCTCTGTCTCTAGCATTGCATATCATTCTATTTACAGCTTCATTCAATTATCTGCCAATGTATGTCATTTCCTTTACACCTTTACCATTTAGTCTGGTGTAAAACCCCTAGAAATGACAATTTGAGTTAAAGTATGTAATCATGTAATTATTATGCTTACTGTAAAAAACTGTCATGTGCTACTTTTTAGTAGTAGTCTGAATACACTACTCCAGCAAAAGGGAGTCTTACACAAAAACAGTATGTTTTATCTTTAAGTTTGCTTGAAAGACTTTGAGATTTCTGTGGCATAAAGGCATGAGGAATTCACTTGCTAGTGAGAGTAAAGAGAGATGTATGTACATTATTTGCAGGGAAGGAGTGTAAATGATTGGGAGATGTACTCAAGAAAGTGGCATGAAGTCAAGAGGAAGATGCAAGGCCAGTAAAATCCCCCCTCGGACTGTTCCCTGTCTAGCAGTTCACAATTCCCAGTGTTCTCTTTCATAAGTTTTCCTACCCTAGTCAGTTTTCCTGCTTAGCAGATTCCCTTCAAACCATTTCCTTATGTAATACCTCATGCCCCAAAACATTCTACTGCATATAGGTTTTTCAATGACCTATTACTTTTCCTAACAGTTTCCCCTCATATGATCCTCTTGCTAAACAGTTCATGCTCATGACCATTCCCTAATCTAGTGGTTTCCAAACTTCACTAACTCCTGCATCCCCTCCCCCAATTCAGTAAAGCTTTTGTCACATCCACCACCACCCAAAATACACAAATGCACATGAATGATCTTTTCATGATAAAGTTATCTTGTATATGTGTCACTATGTATGTATGCATGTATGTTTGTTACTAAAACTCTTTGGGTGAGGTGTGGATGAGGGAGGGTGGAGGATGTGGTGGTAGTGGATGGGTGATTGGGGATGGGGATTGGGACTGGGGTGGGAAATGAAGGGTGGAGTGGGAACTGAGGGTGGACCCAACTGTAGATGGCTAGAATATACTGTATAAGACTGTGTACATACATCATGCTTCTCCCAGATTTGAACCTCATGTAATTATACGATCAAAGCCAGGATAAATCCAGCACATCAGGTACGGTCAATGATTTTTTTCAAGCTTGCTGAATTTTTTATTATATTTTTTGTTATAATTTTACATAAACCTGTACAGCACTTTAGGTTCTGCACCTCACCACACACACACACACACACACACACACACAAATCCCTCTCTTCAGGAAGGACAAGAGGATGCACCTAAGAGTTTGGAAACTACTGCCCTAAACTGAAAGTTCCTACCTTGGACCATTTTCTTCCTTAAATGTTCCCCATTAGAACATTTCTTGACTAGTAATTTATCTTCTCAGGCCGTATTCTTGCATACCAGTTCTCAGTTCGGACCTATAACTTTCCTAACAGTTTCCATTTATCATAAGTTTCTTGTCTGGGACAATTCCTTCCCTCCACTGGACTGTGAGCTTCTAAACTGCAGGGAATGATGTATTTTAGATGGTTCAATTACTACCATTTTTCACCTTGGATGTGGTCAAGTTTCCTTTACTACAGCTCATTGTTATTTCTCACTGTCCCCTATCTTTTGTTTATATTCCTCACTCTTTTCAACTTCATTTTTTGGGGGCATGTTAAGGTCTTTACCTTACATAGGTAGGTACCTGTGCTTTTACCTTTGACTCCAGAAATCAGTCTCTGGTTCCAATGATGAAACCAGAAGTTGCTCCCTTAAAAGTGTGCACTAAAGAACAGCTCCAGAGTCCTATACAAACACAACCTGCATAATCTTTGTGCTAACCACTGAAAATGAATCACAGATCTTCCGTACGTTTACCACTCTTGGGATAGAGGAATTGGTTTCTCTACCCAATCTCAGTCAGGGCAGAAGAAAGCCAGACTACGCTCTCCTAAACAACAGAGCCAATGATGTGTTAGGCTCACTGCTGGTCAAGCAATTAGGGAACTAGTGTTCCCAGACTTTGGTTACTGATCCTAAAATAGGAACAGGGATGATGCTTAGATTCTCTCCCTCTATTCAGAGGATTCCATTCTTACTGCAACGTTCACCAGCTTCATGCAGTGCTCTTCCTCTACCCTAGGTGCTCCTCTACTCAGATTAGATAAGGTAGAGTTAAAAACCCAAATAACACATTTACCTTGTCTTGAACTTCTCTTTATCATCAATACCACCATACATGGAACCATAATTCCCCTTCACTGTAATCAGGTTTTGGTTCACAACCCTCTTCTAACAATTAAATTCCTTACAATAATCAGTTGGCTGAATTCAAGTCACAGTTCCAAAACAAATGATTTTTCATGGACTAAAAAGAATTTAAAAACTTTTTTTGAGGGTTCTACAACAATCTCTTGGCTGCAACCCCATCAACAAGTTTTCTTAGTTTTTTTCATGGACCAACAGATCCACATCTCAAGAACATTTTAGAAGGTCCACCTATTCATAAGAAAATAGGGAAGCTTAATCTTACCTAATTCGTCTCCAGTTTTCTTAAGCAATAGGGAGGTGAACTTTTGGTGCATCTTAAGATAACCACCACATGTATTATCCTTTACTGCAGTCTTCAAGTCTGGATTAGCTACGTAGATCTCTAAAAGGAAGGAATTTTATCCATCCTTCTAGGCAGACTTAACATACTGTCTTAGACATGTCTACTGCTTCTCTGCAATTAACATGGTCCTTCTGAGTCACTAGGGTACACAGTCCCTCTAAAGATCAGATACCACTTCCTTAACTGATTCCTCACCCATCTCTTCACTAAAGAAGTAACAGGCAAGGCCATGTACAAAAGAAACACAAAAAAGAAAACTCAATTTGGGTTGCCTTCTGAGGAAAAAAAATCAGTTTACATCAGAAACATGACCCAGAAAACAGTCACCACTCCATGACAGGGCCTGTGTAATTCTTTTCTTCTAGATTAAAAAATCTCATCCAAGGAATAATGACCTTTGACTTGTTAACTTTCAAGAAATTCAAATGTTAAAGTGCATAAGGATGACCACCATTCAACATACAAGTATAAAGCAGATTCTTCTAAAAAATTCCTGGAGAGCTTGCTTTGGCTTACAGGACACATATTAAAAAATCTCCATCTCCTCTATTTCAAGAAAGTTCCTAGGAAAGCCAATTTGCAATCATGCATAATGGCCTAAGCCCTATGCCAGTGGTTTTCAAAAGAATGGTACAAAGTATCATTTCACCCCTTCATTCTCTCAAGAAAGGAGGGCATCCAGTCGTACCTATGTAACTGTTTAGTAATGGCCTCATCAGAGTATGGCTGCAAAGCTAATCAGCACTTGATATCCTCATCCCTTCAGGGCTAAAGACTTCTAGTAAGTCAGACAAAGTCACATCACATGCTAAGACAGTGGTCAAATCACAACACAGTAATGTTCCATTATCAAACTGACTAACCCATTCTTATTCTAGGAGTCTCAGTCCCTCAGTGTTCTCTAATAAACATGAAGACAACAATGACAGGATTAAACAAACTTCAACTCTGCCAATTTTGTGATCCCCTCAGACAGAGTACGGTCAGCAAAAAATATCACTACACTTGCCATGCTTTACATTTCGAAACATAGCAAAAAGAGTTCTGATATGTTCTCCTGGGCATCATCATTATTGGAATGACTGCTCTCCTTAGCTGGTAGTGATACTACAAAGACAGGAAACTATCATGTACCAATGGAGGGGAGAAGGAGCTTTCGTGCATAAAGTTGCAGTAACAGATACTTCTATATTCCTATTGTCTGCTATCTGTGGCACAGAAAACTTTCTTATTTTTGTTAGTTAAATATTCCTGAATATTCAATATCTATGTTAAAAAAAAGATATATGGTATATGATCAAATTACAATTATGTATACAAGATTGAAAGAGTATTCAGTAAATCTGACAGAGTTCTGAAATTCACACCACAACAAAAACAATTCATATATACCTCGGCTAAATCATCATAGTTCATTTGCATTTCATGTAATCTCACTATTTCTGTGCTACATTCTCTAAGAGGGTTTGCTGCAAAAGGGAATGGCATTTACTGCCATATACAACTCTGAGTTTGATACAGATAAACATTCTTTGATCTAGGTTTGTATCTTTTGAAAATTTATGGTCATTCATGCTCCAAAGTCCTGCAATTAAAGGAAAATCAGCATGCTTTGGTTTGCCCATTCCCTCACAAGCTAAATATTTGATGTCTTGATATTAGCATGTTTTCATTTATCTATTCATATGTTTTCCTAAGTACAAATATTTGATATTCTAACAATGTAAGACAATCCTGCCATTTTTTTTACATTTTCTTTCCTAACTATACAATATTTGGTAAATGGCAACTTGTCCCTATAGCTTTCTTAATTCTTTTTAAAATGAGTATCACCAAAGTAGTGAATTACATTTGTTTGTCCTGCTTCAATAAAAAAATTATTTGCTAAATCATTTCAAAGATCTAAGTCAAAGAATATGGCACGAAAAAGGGATTCTAAAATGCATATGGAATACAAAAAATCATTCAAAGTACCAACATCAAAACATCCAGAGTAACACCATTTCAAATTCCACTAAACCCAAGGGTAACAATACTTATTTTACTGACCATACATCTGTAACAAATAATCCTCTTTATAAACAGATCATTCCCAGCTTCCATGAAAGACATTCTATACCAAGAGTCAGGGACAAGGGTACTAAGAAAACACTTCCCAATGTGGACTTCTTGGGTCAGTCTACAATCCACAATATCTCTGCATTTCCCACCTCCAGACAATCAGCTTCAGTTAGACATCTCTGACAAAAAATAGGGTTGACACTCATTACAGGGACCTACAGATGCAGGTACATGAAATGAGAAACTCTTTCTATTTATGCCAACTAAAAGGAACCTAAACCAATATTTTTCCTGAAAGCCAGGTTTTCTCCTAAGTATTGAGTATCTGCTTTTTCATTAAAAAAAACACTAGCGGTCCCGTGAATTTCCAAACATAGATACATGCTAATCTCTTTTCTAGCACACTAAAGAGGATATGCTCTTGTTAGCTTGGGACCAAAGACTTCTGGTGTCAGCAAAGTGCATTTAGGATATCTGCAAAGGCTGTTTAAAATATTGCCCAATACATCACTGAAAAAAGATATACAGCAATCCCTCGATTTTATGGATTAATGGGGGGAGGGGTTGTCTGTTAATGCCAAAAGTCCAGTACATTGAATGTACCCATTTTTGATATAATATACAATATACAGTTCACAAACATTCTTTTAATTCCTCTATCACTTGATGACATTTTAAATTGTAAGGACTGCAAAATCATTCATTAATAAAGTCACAATTTTTTGTATACAACTTGACCACATGATTGCTTGAGGCAGACTGAGACCAAAACAAAGCTTGTATATGAATATTCCATGACAGTCTGGTGATGTGGTGGAGTAAGAAAAACACAGTGGGCGGGAAACTATGCCGATTCCAACGTTTCGACAGAATCTTGATCACCGAATGAGAATAGAAGAACAGGACTCCAGCTTATATAAGTGTCATTGTCAGCCCTCACCCCCCTGGGTACCTGGTGTGACCTCCTGAATGGTTGAACCCAGCGTTTGACTTTACTGCCTCTGCCATGTTCCACCTGGCCACCCCTGTTGTGACTGACCTCATTGTCTCAATCAATCTTGATCTTGCCACCTCTGCCATGGTGATCTGTCTCGCAGCCATTCTTGCAAGGCACACAAAGCCCTCCTGGTGATTCGTGCTTTTTCACTATGTAAGCTGCCTTGATCATTTTTCTTACTTTTCTCGAACTGCCTTTGCTTAGTATTTTCATCCCACTCCACTTCAGCAAGTGCCCTTTTTCCTCTGCCTGTACCACCAATGAGTTAATGGTTCTGTACACCCCTCTGACTCACTGGTGGTGCATGCAGAGGAAAAAGGGCACCTGCCAAACATGAGTGAGATGAAAATACTAAGCAAGGGCAGTTTGAGAAAAGTAAGAAAAACGATTAAGGCAGCTTACATAGCGACAAAAGAAAACATGAAACTCCAGGAAGGCTTTGTGTACCTTGCAAGAGCAGCCACCAGACAGATCACCGTGGCAGAGGAGGCAAAATCAAGCTTGACGGAGATGATGAGGTCAGTTATGGCAGGGATGGCCAGGTGGTACATGGCAGAGGCAGCAAGGTAAAATGCCGGGGCAACCAACTGGGAGGTCACACCAGGTACCCAGAGGGGTGAAGACCGACGACGATACGTATAAAAGCTGAAGTCCTGTTCTTCTGTACTTATTCTGTGATCAGGACTCTATCGAAATGTTAGAATCTCTCTAACGTTTCCAAACCAATCTGAGTTTCTCTCACCCCACCACATCACCAAAGTGAATGTATCCCATTCTGCAAAAAATAAGTGCGATATGAAATGCGCATGGTGCAGCATTTGAGATTTTTACTTTTTCTATTCTTTCACTTGCTATTAATTAATGTATTACTATTTGCCCAGTCCGTTAAATGTGAAATCCATTATATCAGGGTCCATTAAATTGAGGGGATTACTGTACTGCCAAGGGAGTGGAAAGAGATGAATGTCAAACCTACTTTTAAGGAAGAAAACTCTATCCAGATCTAAGTCTCTGTCCTCAAGAGTTACCTTACATCAAACAGCCTTCAGTTATGTTGACTCTGGATAGTTCACCATAGGTAGCCCTCTTCATGACCAAATTCATTGGTCTCTTTCTGATGTGTGTAGCTCCATAAAAGGCTTCCACAGATATGAGAAAGACATCTTCGCTGCCACTGATATCAGGGATACAACCTCCACATCATCATTTTAATGAACTAATGTTACCAGTAATATAGTTATTCTCCTGTTGAGAATGTATGTTTGTAACAATCATACCAACTGAAGTAAAAAAGTACTTTACTGAATGAAGGTGGTGGATGAGGGGAATAAAATGACTGAAGACATGGTTAAAGCAGATAGCATACTTAATTCTAAAATGTCGTACAACAGTAGAAATTGTTCAAGAGTTGGGGCCCCATGAGCACAATACTCTCTCTCTACATGGTACAAAGAGGTAATAAAATATTTCACATGTCCTTTCACAACAGTCATCATCATGTGACCCCATACCTACCTATCATTCCTCCCTTTACAGTGTCTCCATCCCATTATATTGCCTATAACAAAAGTCTTTATAAAAAAGTAACTCAGAAAAGCTTCACTAAATCTACCTGCAAACTGTAAGAGAGTAAGCCATTTTACTTATTTTATTTACAAACACTTACCTAACAGATGCCATGTTTTTCTGCGACCATAGCGGGTGCAAAAGGGCAAGTCATCTGTACGGTCTGCTTCACGACCAACAAAAGGTGTGGACAATGCATCAGCCACCTGATGAAAATAAGATTTTAAAGTATTTTACAACACACCATATATACATCAAATATAGCACGGAAAACAGTTATGCACTGACAAAATAAGAACACAACATCAAAAGGAACATTACACATTTAGTTGTAAACACTCTGTCACCCCTACACGCTTCTGTTAAGTTAAAAAAATCTTCTTCTTCTTCTTCTTCTTCTCTCTTTTTTCTTCCCCTTCCTTCTTCTTCTAATCATATCAAAATATTGCAACACCAATATCTTTACAAAATAGGAGGGGTTAACAAAAAACTTTATCCACCCGAGAGAAAAGAAAAGGTCAGAGGACTGTATGGTTATATTTGGGAATTGGCCAAAAACACACATTTGTTTTATTTGTGGCCTACCTACAACCTGGATAATCATAAAAATGATATGGTGTTACCTGAAGGAAACAGGCAATATCTCAAACACAAGTTCGCAAGGAATGACAGGCAAAATCCCTTTCATAACCCCTGGGTACCCCTACCATCATTTAGCCATAAGGAAAGATCACCTTGCAAAAAAAAAAAAAAAAAAAAAAAAAAAAAAAATCACTAACATTTCCACTAAAGGAACAAGACTTATGTTGCAAGTTAAAATCCAGTTGGAGCAAACACCCAATCCATTCATTCCCTGCACTGTACTTACCTTAACAAATGATTGTGGTTTGCTTTTATTTGTTTCTTTAATGCTCTTTTTTCTTCTTTGACAATTTTCTTCACATCTTCCCCTCAACAAACTAAACATCCTTTATCAAAACTGCTTTTTTTGTGTTGGAAAGAACAAATGCTTGAGATGCTCTTTCCTGTTCTTGAATCATTTATATGAAGGAACCATATCATCCAGGTTTGTTTACAAATGGAGGGCCTATTACCTACCTTTTGCACAACTCATCAAATTCAGTGATGAAAATCTTTTCTTTAAAGCATTTCAGCCCCAGGAGTTTTGTTCAGGGTGTATTCTCTTTCAAAAACTCAAGCAATTAACTGACTATGTTGAAAACATGCATTTAAGGTTCTACCTGTTCTCACTCTAAACCAAAACACTAATCAAAGAGGACTTTAACTGACTAAATCATTGTCATAATCTAATCATTAAAAGTACAAGGGGAGCTCCCCAACTTACGAATGTCCAACCTACAAATATCTGCACTTACAAGCAAGCTCCAAAAAACATTATTTAATTCCAAGTCCAACATACAATCAATTACGATGTTTTATGTACAATATATATTTCAGAATATATCTAAATATGTAATTACAGTCAAGTATACATATTTACTCTAAATCTATATGAATTATCATAATTTCTTTATATTTTCTGATTTGCAAACAATTCAACTTACGAATGTAACCTGTTCATAAGTCAGGGACCACTTGTATCCAGAGATATATTGTTGTAACATTAAATATGAGGAATACCTTTCAAAAAATTCTTTAAGGTACTGACCTGACCAATGAGTAGAACAACTCCAGCTAGTGAGTTATTAAAAAGCAGAACATGGTGGAAGTAGATAAGGAGGTATGTGAACCACATGGCTGAGCAAAGGTCATTCAAAACATGACCCACACCGTAACCAAACCTTGTATGTACACTCAGGCCGGCCATCTTGGTGGTGTAATGTTATGATAATACAGCAGTTCGGTATAGACTAGGTTAAAGTAGAGAATTAGACAGAAAAAGAATAAATGTAACAGTGAAGAAGACTGACAACTAATTGAGGATGGAGGCAAGTATGAAACAAACGTAGTGAAAAAGCTGTTTTAAGACATTTCTTATGACTTACTTAGGCTCAGTAATTAATGATACAGCTATAGGTGGGGAAAGAATAAATTATTTAGAACTCTGGGAATGGTCACTTTAGCAGACCACAAGAGTCAGTAAGTGGGGTATGTTAAGTATTGCTTGGTTGTATTAGCAACAGTATGTATAAATTAATAATGAGCAATATGAACTTGCATACTCTGAAAACAATGAGTAAACATAATATCATATCTCAGCTTTGTACTAAAAAGGCTACAATAATGCAATCCAATGTATGATAATCTATGATGAAATTCAGAGGCTTGATGCTTGAGTGAAAAGTTTAATTATTAAATCTGGGGACAATAATAGTATAAACTGCATTGCCAACATGGGTAAAAGTGTGGGAAAAGCAGACTAAGATGTGGTGAAGGTAAGATAAGCTACTGATAAAGTATATCAATCTGTAGATATAGTAAGTTAAACTAAGCAGTGGGTTGAATAAGCTGTGATAAAGGTATATTAACCAAAGGGAAGGGTAATAAGCTGTAAATAGAGTAAGACAAGCTAAAATAAGAGGGTATATTGTGTTGATGATAGGGTAGGATTAGCTACAGATAGGAAGGAATAAACTGTGAACAGGGAGGGATAAGCTGTGGAGTGGCTGGAGTTTACAAGTATCTTTGGTTTTCTGAAAAAGAAAAAAGTACATGGCTATAGTAGTTTTATTAAAAAAATATGACATTAGCAATGGTAACTTTGGCAAAATGAAAATTAAACAAAGAATTACTGTAAGACAAAACACTTCACTCTCATCTAAGAACAAAAATTTTCAATCTAAATGGTAAATAGTATACCTTGTAACATTTACATATTTGATATATGAAAACAAATTACTCCAGTAAGCAGGCAATGTCTATCATAACTTTAATCATTCATTATGTTAACCTCTCCAACAGGTCCATGTTCACTCCAAACATTTTACAGACATTCCTCAAAGATTTCTGTTCACACTAACTACTGTCCAATCAAAGTTTCTTCCAAGGCTTCATGTTCAAATAAACATTATCTAAACATTTCTGAGTTTTATTCTCGAACTATACATTATCAACATATTTCTCAAAAATTCATGTTTGACCCAACCATTAACTAACATTAGTAAGAAACTCAGCACCAGGATCCAATGGATTTCTAGATATGTTCCATAATAGAAAAAGGTGACAATGGTAAAACAACGTTACTATTGTTGAAATGAAGTCTTACAATGGATACTAGAAAGTAGCCTACATATGTGTCACTAATGCACAGCAGGAGGCTATATGCTTCTGTCAAAAAGATTTAGACTGCAAAAAATGTTAAGTCTTAGAAAATGATAATAACTACATTAGAAAACTTGATTAATAACAATTATGTAAATGAAAGGCACCACAGTTCTGTGCCACATAAAAGACACCTAATTAATTACCAGTTCACTAAAAAAATATTCGTAAGTTCTTATGCAAGGAAAGAGAATGGATACTGTTTTTCTTGTCCTTGCTATGGCATTTGATGAAGTAAATTAAAGAATTTTGTTTGAAAAGTAGCAAAACAAAAATATCAAAGGTAAGCTAAAAAGAAAGTTGGAGTTTCTTACAAACGGAAAACTTAAAATGGTGGCATAAAAAACCATGTCTGATGATTTTTTATCAGGTGTACAAGAAACAGTATTGTTTTATTATTTTATTTATATTTTATTATACTTGATCGCTGTTTCCCGCGTCAGCGAGGTAGCGCCAGGAAACAGACGAAGAAAAAATACCCCAT
>JAYMFT010376500.1:0-21013 GCA_038088735.1 Panulirus argus | reverse complement strand
TAAACTGTCCCAGGCTAACTTCCAAACTTGACCCCCTTGCCCTACGCCGCAATGTTGGTTCACTTTCCCTTTTCTATTGGTATTGCTTTGGCGTTTCCTGTCTGTTTTTCCCCCTTTCTTAATTCTTTCTATATTTCAGTTAGAGCCCGGCCTTGATGTGGACTTTTGTCCGTGACTGGAGCCTTCAACATAAAAAAAGTCTTTTCTAATGCTATAAAAGTACCTCTTAAAACACATTTCAATGTTTCATGCTTGATTTCAAGCTATGTCCTCTGGTTGTTCTGTTCACACACAATTCGAAGAACTGCTCTCTGTCTTCTTCATCAATCTGGTTTAAAAATTAAAGTAGGTGATCAAATCACAAGTTCTTCTCTCCTGCATGGTGAACAAATTTATGGTTTCTAACTTGTCACTGCAGTTTAGCTCCCCTTACTCTGGTATCATCCCAGCTGCCCTCCTCTGAACTTTCTTATCAGTTCTTTGTGCTTATTTAACTATGGTGACCAAACCTGAGACGCATACCGTAATGTTACTGTGATAAACACCGTGAACAGTCTGCTGAACATCTCCTTATCCGTTTACTGGCATGCGACTCAAATTTTTGCCGCAGACAGTTTGTCTTCTTTACAGTTCTCTTAAACTGGTGGCCTGGCAGTGGACTAGTACAGTGTCTATTGGATTATATTCATGTCGAGGACTTATCTTACAGTGCTTGTGTGTGCGTATGTATGCATGTGTGTGTGTGTGTGTGTGTGTTCCCTGAGAAGCAGCGTCTCATAACCGACACGGTTTACCATCATACATCACTCATACCTCCTTCAGTAACCTGGGTGTGGCTTTGTCTGTCTGAGCCAGGTACAGCACGGCGGGAGAGCTACAGGCCTTCACCACGTACGGCCGTCTTGGCACTTATGGCGGAGGAGGATACGTGCTGCCCCTGCGAGGACCAGCCAGCCAACTCTTGCAGCGACTGGACTACGTGCAGCGGCAAGGCTGGATCGATGAGAACACCCGCGTCGTCCTCCTCGAGTTCTCCGTCTACAACGCTAACGTAAACACGGATAATGATCTGTCTCAAGGCAACTACGTTGTTTACACTTGACCCATCTTCTGTTCCCCCGTATTATTACACTTTTTCGTTGCTTATTTACTTATCATCTTACTGTTTCACCACCTCCCCTGCGTTAGCCTGATCACCCAACCTACCTGGCCCACATCCATTATGAATCTACCCAACTTCGGTACTGTCAGGTAAAGAAAGTGCTGTCGTTTCATTATTCACAGTCAGATCCTTTAACACGTTCATGAAACTCTCATTATTCCACTCTCAATCAACCCGTTAAGGTACACCCAAGGCACTTCAACAAGTGTCCTGGGAAGGACATGGGGAGCTTAGGTCAGGGCCCCTCAGTAATTTTATTATGGGGTACAAAGTTTTATTTCGGGTCCCCTTCCTTCCCTTCTCCATTAGTCATCCTGTTTTTGTCCACTTTGGGTTTATGCCATGAGCTGTAAGGCCAAAAGGGTCATGGAAGATGAGAGGGGTGGAATGGAGCGCTCTGTGGATTTTCTGCATTTTCTGAGATCTGGGGAAATTCCTGGGTCCCATTTTGGACCCCTGGGCCCGGGTGCGATGTACCTCCCTGCACCCCCCCCCCCACCCTCTCAGAGGTCCTGGCTTAGGCATATATATTCACCTTCACGTAAACGGGAAGTTGAAGGACTGGTTGAATGACACGACAATGAGTGATGATGGGAGTTGAGGAGACTGTTTGTTATGTAATGTCAACAGACATTTTGTTAATGCTCCAGCTATTGCTGAAAAGATGTGGGACGTTCAGGCTTTTTAGTCCGTAAGTGGAAGGTAATGATCCTAAAAAGAAGAGGGGATAGAGAGAGAGAGAGAGAGAGAGTAGCAGCTTTTTCTATATCCTAATCATAAGGAGAGTTCTGATCTAAACCACTACTTACATAACCAGTGTAACTCATCCATCACCTGACGCCACATTTCATCCTACCCGCGTTGCCATCTGGACGCCTGACGTCCCATCCCTTTTGCTCTCGTGCCTTCCCATCCCTCCCTCGCTCGAGAGCCGATCTACACCCCTTTCAGAATGCCACAATCTCCTCTACATTGCCTCTCTCTCTCTCTCTCTCTCTCTCTCTCTCTCTCTCTCTCTCTTTGTTTTTTACTCCAGTATTCTCTCTAAAACCAGGCTGTCTCACTCCTTATCCTCCAATTTCTTTCAGCAACTCATTGTCTCTTTCGCCAGGTGAACCTCTTCGGCATAGCGACGGTGATGGCGGAGTTCGTCCCCGGCGGAGGCCTCAGGCCCTTCTGGCGGTTTGACTCCACTCGACTGGTTAACCCTTGGACAGGTGTGTGTTTGTTTGTGTGTGTGTGTGTGTGTTTATATGTATCTACCTGTTCGCCTTGCTCTCTCGCTCTCTCTCTCTCTCTCTCTCTCTCTCTCTCTCTCGGGAGTGCACATGGCGGCTGTACTTTGAGCCAGTATTTCAGTGGTTCTGAAGTCCTTCCTTTGGCCCAAGTACTTGTCTATCTTTTATCTGTCACACCCACACGAGGACTACTGGCTTTTAGTCATTAAGCATATAATTTCTCCATCTCACTCGTAGCTTTTGAGAACGCTTAACTCCATTGACTTGTCTTTCGTAATGCTCTACTTTCCTGCGGTAAGCGCTACGGGCTAGCCCACCATTTGGCACAATTCGGTCGTAGTAAAGACCAGTAAGTCAGTCAGTAGTGTCTCCCAGTTTCCTGATGTAGCACGTCTACCTTGTCTCCCAGGCTTTGGATTCTTCCTGCTGCTGAACGAGGTGGGTTTCGTGTTGGCCACGGTGTTTTTCACCGTGCGAGAGTTCTGGCACTGCTACAAGAGCGGCCCTCGCCTCTACTTCACTGGCTACTGGAACCTCGCCGAGATCGCTGTCATCCTCGCCTCCTACACGGCCATCGCTCTCTACGTCTATAGGTAACGTCGAGTCGATAGTTAGTGTAGGTGCTTGTTACTCACGTCTACATGTACACTCAAAGGTGTGTTCTCTACAAAGCCCAGCAACTACAGGAGACGTCAAAAATCTCCAAAATCACGGTGAATTATTTTTCGTTGTCTGGGGACGCTACAAGTAGCATGAGATTTCCCCACAGGCTCCTAAGAGCTTATCCTTAACGTCTTACATTCAGAATTAAGCTTCAAGTGATAGAAGAGAAAACAGTCATTGATTGTTTATAGCCCATCCCTCAAAGACAAAATCTTACAAGCAAGAATAAAGTGTCTCACGCATCTTAATAACAGAAAAATCATAAGACCTCTGAAGATGATATACAGTCTCTACAGGTAACATAAAGGGAGCACGTAGGTCTAGGTAACAAAAGATTTTGAAATCATTATACTACAAAAGAAAAAGCCGTAACTACAGTTTACGGATGAACTATGAAGCCTTTCCTTTTTGCAGATACCTAGAGATGTCTCGCGTGCTGAAGGTCTTCAACGACACTTACGGTAATGGGTATGTGAGATTAGAGTTTGCGGCGCTGCTGGATCTGTTCTTCCTGTATGCAGTGTCCGGGATCGTCTTCTTTTCCACCATCAAGTTCATCAAACTGCTACAGTTCAACAACAGAATCAACATACTGGGTATCACTCTCTCACGCTGCTGGGATGAGCTCCGGGTGTTCTTCTTCACCTTTGGCATCATCTTCTTTGCTTTCAGCTCCCTGTTCTTCACCATATTCAATCTTCAACTCGAGGACTTCAGTAATATCATAGTAACTCTGCAGATGTCCTTCTCGATGATGCTGGGCAAATTTGACTTCGAGGCGATGGCTCGCACGAATTTCCTCTCTCCTCTACTGTTTTTTGTCTTCTCGCTGAGCACGAGTATGGTCCTCGTCAACCTGATGCTCTCCATCATCATCAGAACCTTCACGAAGATTAAGTCTGAGCTTACGTACCAACCCAACAAGTACGACATTGCGGACTACGTCCTACAAAAGGCATTGTTGATGATGGGACTGCGGGAGGAGAAGAAGATGGACCATGTTGCCCAGCCTGACACTGGACCTCCAGATACAGCTTCCTCGAACGAGGAATTCCCGGATAAAGTGAATGCACTTCTAGCCTACGTTAACGAGATCTATCTCGATGGACAGATGGATATGCATAACTCTAGAGCCCTGAAGTCTAAGATGGCACGGAAGCCGACCTTTTAACAGTCTTGCTCCCTCACCCGTCGGGTGACAGTGGCCAGCTCTGCGGTCAGGAGACAACCCACTCTGAATCAAGTGGCTCCCAAATCTCCCTTGACATTCGGCCAGGCACAAAACTGCGGCCCTTTCGCCATACGACCAAGCCGGAAATTTACCAAGAGGCAATGGCTATGTTTCGAAGGTCATCTTCGGAAGTTTCTGTGGAAGTCAGTCTCTTGTGTTGGCTGTGTCGAGCCTCATGTGCCGCGGTCCATACTCAGTAGGAAATATTCATCCAAGAATCTAAAAGATTTTTACGGAACAGGTGAGGCTTTGTCTACATGTTCGAAGCTACAAATTGTGAGAGTTTGATAAATATTGCCAAACTCAGTCACAAATTCGAACCCGTAGACTCAGTTCTTGAAGATCTGTTGACCTCAGGAATATAATAAGACATGTGTCGTCTATGAAGCCACTCATTCATCGAGTACATAAGACTCTTGGAAGCCACACGAGCTGTAATCGAAGCATTACGGAAATTTGTTACAGCGAGTTACACTCCACGTTTTGATACCTTGTTCTGCACATGACAAATTCTAGATCCTTAAGATTTCGCTCAACATACTATACAAGAATCCTGGTAGTTTACTAATACTTTATGAACATAACTGATAGTAATTAACTTGTGGTTCACTGTTATTTAGTAGCTGAATAAATCGATGTACTTGATAACAATTTCATATTTCTTAAGCCTTTACAGTCATTCACCGGAGTTATCTAAAACCTTTATAACAATTACTTACCTCCACTGAAAAACAAAAATCCAACACAGAATTGACGTATTTATCTGGATTTAGAGCAAGATGTGTCTTAACAAGATTATCAAGATTTATTTTTTCTTGTAACAGACTTGCAGAAAACTTTGTATATATTTCAATGATTTTAAGTTGTTGTGGGTTAGAGTGAAAACTGATGATGTGAACTGGGTGACAGTTAGTGTTTATGAACATAAGGGTAAAACGAGTGTATTTTGGGAGTAACTGAGAGAATGCTTTGGCCGAATCATGGAATTAAGAGATCTGAATGGAAGGGTGGAAAATGCGGTGATTGTAGGTATATCTGGGGGACATGGGATCCTCGATGTAAACGAAAATGAGGAAAAATTGTCGAGTTCTGTACCGAGAAATGAGTGATCATCGGGAATCCTTAGTTTAGGAAAAGATGTTTGCATATGTGAATATAAGTGGGTGGGTATGGCGGTCATCGATTATTTCTAGGCCGTGCGAATCGACAGTCATGCAAAGACTGAATTTGATTTTTGATATAGTTAACAGAAAGATGTCAAGTAGAGAGGGATTTGCGGGCTGTATTTATTTGGAACTTACAAAATCATTTGATGCGGGACCATTTGATAAAGATTAGTACAAATGAGGAATCGGACCCGTAACGCAGTGTAGGTGGAAAGCTAGATAAGATGATAAAGAGGAAGGGTATTGATTATGGGGACGCTGTTTACCGTGGAAGGAGGCCACCAGCGGAGTGGCAGAATCACCTGTCTCAGAACTCGTGTTGTTCTTGGTTTATGGTAATAACCCACCAGAAGGAATGACATCATGTGTCAATATGTCAGCGAGTGATTGAAAGTTAATGAGAGATGCTGGTGATGTGAAGGATTTGTAAAACTGCAGAACTAGATGTTCCAGCAGCTTGGCTGGATGAGTGGATGGTGAAGTCTCATCACAGTAAGTGTCATGTGTTAAGAATGGGAAGAGAATCAGTGAATCTACGGACTAGCTGAGGAAAGTGTACAGGACTCAGAGTGGGAGAAAGATCTTGTGATACTGCTGCAAAATACATTCATCTGACAGGCACAATACGGAAAATTGTAGAGAAGTTTATGCATTGCTGGCAAACTTAAGAATAAAATGAAGGAACTAGAATGGAAATAAGTTTAGATATGTATATTCATACGTGACCTGAACTGAAATGTGGGTCGTCTTTATGGAAACTTTGTCCAAAAAAAGCACAAAGACCAGCTGGAAAGAGATAAAAAACATGTAAGCAGAGTGGTGCCCGCATTGGCGAGTCTGGCCCGTGTTGACTAGTTGGAAATACTTTCCTTAATATCTAGAGAGGATAGAGAGGTACTCATTATGATTTACAAGGTTCTGATTTGGATAATGAGAAATTCGCTAAAGCTAAGGTGCAGAGAGCTAGGGAACACTGGGGTGCAGCGAGCGAGGGGAACATAAGAGGAAACTTAAAAAGGAAACACAGAGAAGCGGTGTAAGAGAATGGTACTGATGGCTGGACCTCAAGAGACAATTTCCTGTGTACAAGGAATTGCAGTGTTGTCAAAACAAGGCTAGACCAATATATGTGTACTAAGGGGCGGGTAATTTTCTTAGGTTAACAGATTTCCTTGAAAACCTCATTATAAGACTGTTTTTCATGTTCCAAAAGAATCTGGAGTTGAAATCTTGTTTGGGGGATGAAAAGTCCTGTAACTAAGCATTTAAATGATTTCATGTTTGAAATATTTTTGTATTATTAGTTTCGCATTTATTAGGTATCTGTTGGTCTCGGGAAGCATTATGAGATATTTCCCATGATCATTTCAAGTATAGAAGGCTTTCATTATGTTACAATCTAAATTAAACTAAAAAGTTTTTCGGGCAAAATATATATATGTATATACGTATATATAGGTTTAGCTTCAGAGTGTATACCTAATTTCATCTGTTTCTGATCCTATTCCTCGACAAGCAGTTTCAATCCAGTAACGATATGAACAATCCTTTATGAACCAGTGAGCCAGTCCTCCACATTAACCAGTACTCCTGTCATCCACATGAACCAGTGAGCTAGTTATTCACATACGCCAGTAAGCCAATCATCCACTCTTAAGAACCAGTGAGCCAATCATCCGCAAAAACCATTGAGCCGGCCATTCACATAAAACATCGGGACAGTTACACATCTCTTAGATTTATCACCACTAGATATAAAAAAGATTATAGCCACAACTGAGTTGGCGGCTGACCATTTGAACATTCGTTACGACCATCGGGTATAGATGCTACTCCATCATACGTAAGAGTTGTGCCGTCGTGAGAAAGGGTCGTATTCTCGTGCTGGATAGTCGCGCTGTCTTGCTACAAAGTTCCAGTCCGGGGAGGGGTTCATGGTGGCGCCAGTGTCTCTGAGCTGCTCCAGGGTGCAGGCGGACCCGCCGGCCGGCCGCTTTCCGCGCAGTCACTCCCTCCTACTCCCATCGTTGTTGACGTCCTGGATCTGAGTTCTACTACTGCTGGGGAGCTGCTGCAGGCATGAACACCAAGCCTCATGAGGTGATGTTGGATATAGTCAAGAACACTAAGATCAGCAGATTTATTTCTTTGCAACGTTGCTATTTTCAATGAAACTGAAGAGGAAGGCATTGGAAAAGATCTGGCATTGGATGGAAACATCAGACTGAAGGCACGATCATGATCGAAGTGCGTATGATGAGGACCTGATTTAAACAATAGGGATATGACAATAAAAACAAGTCTTTTAATACTCTTACAGAAGAATTTAGTCAACTGACCTGAAGATTCCGTAAATGTATCGCTAATCATCACAAAGTACCACACTTGTGTCCTTTCGTCAATAGAAGCACTACGGAAGCCATAAATAGCGGTCGCAAAACGATTAAGAATTGTTCGCATTTTAGCTGCCAGGTAGACCCTCAGCCTGGCACTGGTGCCAGCCTCCTCCTCCATACCAGTCTATCAGCAAACACACCACAGTCCATAAGGCATTGCATGCAAGGTAGGTTGTGCTTGCTGAGGATGTTCTCCACTCCATCTCTTCACCGTCCACCCACTTTGCACTATCTAGCACACGGGATCCTCATCGTGGCTGGTCCTCGCGCTGAACTTCCGTTAGTGATGACGTGGTAATCTTTTCTGCAGTCAAAGGCTAGAGAGACGTCCATAGTTATCCATGGAGGAAGACAGTTGCATCCCCATATGATATGTCAGAGAGAGACACAGTGTGTACAGAACTTCAGGCTGGTCAAAGAAGAGAGAGCAGCCCTCACCAACAGTGCAAAACTTTTTTTTTTCTAGAAAAATAAGACCAAAATTCTTTCTAGTGCTGACTCACCGACATAGGGTTAGGTCCTAGTCATTGGCTAGAACGAGATAAATCACCGACAAAAAAAAAAAACATTTCTTATGTCAGTGAAGCCAGCTCTTCAGAAGACATCCCTAGGTGACGAGGTCGAAGAATGGGAACACAGTTCCGCCTGTCGACTCACCTCTTCTGGTAAGATAGACATTGTTTCCTACAGATAGTTTCTTTGTAATTAATCATTATCTCTTAATATCACAGCAGTCATAACCCATTCATCGAGTGAATAACAAACCAAAGAGGTGACACATTAGTTGAGTAACGCACCAGCCAAATTACTGAAGTGTCCATCACACTTATCTAAGAGACCAGACGACCAAGGACACATGCTATAATGAGGCTAGGCTACGTATACGTCAAAACTTATAAATCATAAACATCGCGTGTCTTCCCTGTAGCCTGCCTGTTTACAATATGTCCACAATCTGATTTAGATTATTCATTAGAAATTGTTTGTAATTACTTGATACATCATGAACTATTAAGTCAGTTAAGTAAGATATTTCAGTGTCAATGATGAGGAGGCGAAACTAATTAATACTCATTTCATTTTATTTTACCTCGCGGAAAAAGGGCAAAAATGCATCATCTGCTTACGCCATCAGCCACATACACTGATTGACATTCCTCCTTGCTGGAAGAACCACAAACAAAAACAGCAGTATTGTCATACGTAATGATGAATAGAAGAAAAGTAAGACAAAAATATGTAAAGCTTTAGATGAATATGTTAACACAAGCTATAGTCACACAGTTTATGTAGATCACACACTGTAACCACAGTTTATGTAAATATTTTATAATCACGATACTTTCAAAACGATCGACAATGTGAGCATTTTTTACCAGCTTCAGATTCCTTATTACCACATGTATAAATGGACAGACAAATAAGATATTAACATGATAAAAAGTAAGGTTAAGAGAAAATACGTCACTGATGGTCATCTTATCGATAATGGGAATATTTGTACGGCCTGATGAGCAAGCGACACGCGTGGGGCCCACCTATCACCCGGGGAAAAGGAAAACATATAATCATGGCTTTGACCAGTCTCACTGGGTCTGATGTACGACATAGATTACTGTAAGAGAGAGAGAGAGAGAGAGAGAGAGAGAGTTACATAGATACACAGACCACACAGACCCAAGGGCCAAGCGGGGTGGTCTTCCCATAACACTACTGAAAAAGCGACAAAATAATGCAGTCCGCTTAAAAGCAATAGAAGAAAAGAACATTAAAGCCAAGGCTCACTCCCAACCCTCCACTACCTCCGGCAACACGCTTGCAGGAAAACAGGTAGAAAAAAATAAATACCTTGCAAAACTGATGTCTGAAAGAAATCTTTATAGGAAAGTCATAAGGTAGAGTGAACATGAATATGCCATGAATCCCATCACGAACGACATGCATTCCTTCACTTTTTGTTAAAAAGACAATACTTCCGACGAAATTGAGCTCAATCACCTCGACTTACCATGTCAACGTTATTCCTTATGTTGAAGAATGATATCATGATTCTTACTTGCGCTCTCAAAGCGGGTGGCGTGGGTTAAGCAATATCGGTATGTTACGGCAGCATGGCCAGGATAGACCTGTCGCTGAGAAGGTAGCATAATGTACCGATACGTTACGATGATTGATCAAATGAATTATTCAATACCGGAGAGTGACATGGTATGATCAAGAATGGAGAGAGAAAGAGAGAGAGAGAGAGAGAGAGAGAGAGAGAGAGAGAGGACACAAATAACATAGACGGAAAATATACAAAATAGAAAAAACGATGATCCAGCACAAATTCCTTCACTGGCCATTAACTGGTTGACCTTGATGTTTTACCTAGGGTGTGGCTGGTGACCTCATGCGGTGGGGTAGCAGGTCAGGCTACCACCGACCAGCAGGCTCTGCCATCCACCGTTGCCACAAAAAAAGACAACAACAATCAGGACTTGGTTCCCGATGGCTACCGACAGGAGATAGCCCCGTGGCCACAAGGTGAGTCAAAAGTTTAATGGGAAAAGATTTCATGCGAAATCTGGTCCTGATTGACAACAGAGGTTGTGTTATGGTGTCGTAGTTCGATGGAGCGATCATATTTCCATAAAGATTATATCATTCGCCAGAGGTTAACTGTGCTGTAGTATATTAGTTGCAGTTTTAATATACGTCAAATCGCTTTCTCTGTTTCTTTCATTCTCTCTCCATCATCTAGTTTTACCACTAAATTTTCTATCTCCCACTTTCCATCTCTTTCCGAGCTACGAATCTATGGTCACAGAAGACATCATCATCAAGTTTCCTTTAATAAAACTAAGATTAAAAAGATAATTCCCACAACAGCGTCAACTGCTCGTCTCCACAGAGAGTTCCGCCTGACCTTATCCTTCCCGGACACCATCCCTAAGCTGTTATTAACGGCTGCTGCGGCAACATTCTCTGAAGTATTCCTCATGATACACCTGTCGATACATAGTGAGCCTTCATATCACCTACATTCGACGTTCAAAGCAGGTCACCAGATACCGACGGATGTATCAGGAGGTGCTTGTGACGGAGAGGTTCTGGGCAGTGGAGAGGGGGAAGGGTGATAGTACCACGACTCACCCTGTAAGAAGGACGCTAATTATGTCAGCTGACCGGGTCAATGCAGGCGTCATTACACAACTGGGCGGTCACCATCAACCGCATTAGCCATTCTATGTCAGTAATTCAACCTGATATCTACTTTCGTTGCGTCTCTAACACTATCGTCATTTGCTTCAAATCTACAAAATGTATATGTATTGAATCCCATGATAGCATGTGAATTTCATGTCCTTTTTCGTATAACAAAGATCAAGAGTAAGAGCTAGGAGGGTTTGCAGTCAGGCATGGGTGGCGTGACAGCTGGCAAGTGACCACTAGCCAATCACATCCCGACTGTCACGTCAGCATTTCATTTACATATCTATTGTTCTCAGCCAATCAAAATTGAGTGGAGTGATGGTTGGTAAGGGACCTCCAGCCAATCACATTCGAGATGTGGGCCTGCCCGGGTGACTCAGGCACCTTACTTACATATTTCTTTTTGTCAGCCGGTCAGAACTGGTCCTGTATAATTACCCCCTCTAGTAATACCCCGAGAGGTGTTGTGAGAGTTGGTAGGCCTAATGACCTTCCTGATAGGTCGCTGGCCGTAAAGCCCAACAAACAAAACGTGAGAGTTAATCCTTCGGCTGGCAGCACCAAGATAGTGTAATTTTCTTTTGAGCATAATTTGTATGTTTGTAACCGCTACACTGCAGTGCATCTATTTAATTGTAATCTTTGATTATATATATTTCGCTCGTGTGTAAAGTGTAATAGAATTATTTTCATTATAATCATTATGATTGTGTAGAGGAAGAAATTTCTTGGTTTGAAAACTTATCTGGATTCTGATAACGTAACTTTTTGTGCCCTGTAAATGGTTTATATCCTTTATATATCATTTGCTACTTTTAGTATAGATAGTTTTTATCTCCTGTGTTTAATTTCATCCCTTATCTTTAGAGTAGCGTTACCCGTGTTGCGTAACAATATATATATATATGTGTGTGTGTGTGTGTGTGTGTGTTTGTAGGTGGGTAGCGAGGTAGTTATCTCTTCGTGCAGGATTACCCTTGCCGGTATCTCCGTCTTACAATCTTCAGGTAATTTCTCTCCTCTCCACAGACGGAAGTCCTCTCCTGATCAACATCAGCCTTAAAGTCAACGGCGTCGTGGAAACAGACAAGCGCAAGACGGTGAGCAACGAACTCGTCGTAATGTGATAACACAATGGTGTGACCTGCCAGTTTGTGGCGGACAAGGGCGTCATGGGCAAGGGTGAAGCTAGATGGGTAAAGGTTTGATCAACAGATGGTACGAGCTGGCACGCGTAGGCTGTTTGTGTGGTCCTGGTGTACTGGCGTTGATGTCCCTGGAGGACCATCGCCAGATACGTTGTCTTATGGCACAGTGCTCGTGTGTGTGAGTGTGTGTTGTGTGTGTGTGTGTGTGTGTGTGTGTGTGTTTCTATGATAATCAAATGTGTACTTGATAAAGCAGCAATTATCTTAATAACTGATCCGTACAATGGACTCAGTATTTTAGACCGCCAAAATTTTTCTCTTTTACTGTTCTAAGCTACTAGAAAAATTGTAAAAGATTCACCCAAAAGTTATGGTCAGATTACAAACATTCTTCTTGGAAACCTGTGTCTCATTAAGAGTTCAACCAATGGCTCGATCCAGACAGGATGTCAGCTGGAAAGAAAGGCTGAATACTTGTCACCATCGGGAGAACTGGATACAGAGAGTAACGGTCTAACTTAGTTCTACACTTCCTCTTGGGGGATAGTCACAAAAAACTGTAGTAAAAAGATTTTATTGAATTTCATCTAATACCATACGAAACAGGGCAGCTGCTGGGGTGTGCAAATGTATCTGGACTTAAATTAGTTTTGTGAAAACACGCTAAACAGATCCCTGTGTGAGGACATGTACACATCAGCTTGCCTGTTCCTCCTCCTCCAGGCTGTCCTGATCGACTCCTACTTCCGGGTCATCTGGCAGGACTGGCGTCTCAACTACCCTGAAGAAGAATGGGACGAGGGAAACCTGAGGAGTCATCATGGTGACAAGGGAAAAGTGAGGAAGATGGTCGTGCTGCCAGTGGTCTTGGATAAGCTTTGGCTTCCGGATCCCTACATCCGCAACGTACGCAGCGTCAAGACCGTGAAGATCCTCAAGGATGTCCAGGGAGTTCACGTTTATTCCAACAACACCATTTTCATATCCACCTGGTGAGTTCTCTAGACTGGTTTGATGTTTCACTTCCATTCAGTGTGTTTAGAAAAGGTTGATTTTTGTGATAATGATCATTATTTTGGTACAATTTACCAAACTTGATAGCGAAACCCTTACCACCTCAGATGCTTACTTTGACAACAAGAGAGTGGAGACAGGCAGATAGACGGAGAAACAATTAGACAGACAGAGGAAGTCTGATAGCCAAGAGAATCAATAACACAGACAAACAAGCAAGGAGGGAAAAATTAAGACAGACAGAAAAGCGAGTCAAAAAGAAAAACTGGTATGGAATCACATGTAACAGCTGGTGGGAGGGAGGGGGGGAGACAGTAGTGAGAAGCGAAAGGAAGACAGAATATCAGGGCTGACGTGGGGAGAGACGGAAACGAACGAGGGCGAGGGGACAGGGGAGAAAAGGTAGCTATGGGAGGAAAGGAGAAGGACTGCCCAGGTGCAGGGAGGACAAGTCAGCCGGGGGTGAGGGGGGTTTAGGAGAAACTAACTGGATGAGGATGGACGTTGCTGGTAGTTCCTATGTATGTATGCTGCATAAGATAAATATCCACCGTCACTCATGTTCATTCATTCCACTTAAAGGTAATTGCCCTTGTCCAACTCTGATTGACCAACATGACCTTCATGATCTTATTTGTTGACTTTATATGAATTCCTTTTGACCTTCAGTATCGTCCAGCATCCTCCAGTATTCTCGTAGAAATGATTACTGCAAAATGATTTTGATTTCTACTCTTCAGGATGAAGATCGAGCTGCAGTGCTCCACCATGTTCTCCAAGTTCCCCTTCGACGTCCAGGAGTGCCTTCTGGACGTCCTCAGCTGTGAGTCCTTGGTTATGTACAGAGAGAGAGAGAGAGAGAGTATATATCTATCTACCTAGGAATATACATCCGATAAGATAGTTTTCCTTACTTTCACAAATGATGAAATGAGAGTTAGTTGTCCGTTGTTCTGAGCTCACTCTTATACTATTGTTAGTCACGTGTCTGGACATGCTTTAACAATTCTTTCAGACTTTCGTTATGTGTCATTTCAAGCCCACTGGTGTATATTGTTTATGGAGAAACGTAAAGCCTCCATTGTATAACAGTAATACATGGACCAAAGCACGAGTTTCTGCAGTGCTGCTTTCCTCTAAGCTTTGTCTCGACAACAACGTCGTCAGTTTTGCTATTCTCATTTTTGGCAATTTGAGAAAAATAAGTGAAATTCCATCTGGTTCTAGTGATGAGTTTCCTTGTTGATCTGTTGCTTTACTTATGTCTTTTTTTTTTTTTCCTGTTGATTCAACACGTTGAACGGCATTTTTGTCAAACTGAATATTATTTGTGGAGAGATCCATACGTATGATAACATGTGTAACAGTATACATATATCTTCTACTGTCTTGCTATGTTCCAGGTTGGAGCATTCCATTTGTTTAGCTACCTCGTCCTCAGCTGCCGGACTTTGCCAGAAATTTGAATTCATCATTGATAAGGTAGCTTTTAGTGTCCATATCCTAACAGTACATTCGACCAGTCTCTCTCGTATTCACAGTCGTCCTCTTTGGTATATCGCCTACAAAATCTTCACTTATTGGATTTCGTTGAAATGTTTCATCAGTCGTGTTTGCCTTTGCTGAAGTGGGCTTTACGTTCCCAGGCGCCATTCTTTCATTACGTATGCAACAAATCTATAATTTGCTTTTACCCATTATTCTCTGACTAACATTCTAATATTTTTATACTTTAAGTTTCCTTATTATTACTTTCTCAAGAGATTTTGCAGTTCTGAATGTCGTATTTCTGTTCTTGACACAGATAAAGACGCTGCTGTGTCTTCGCCTATTCACATCCCAGTCTTCCTTCATTGAATTTCGCTGCGGCGTTTCACTTTCGCGAATTTCTATTTTCTACGAGTTCATTACATTTTCTATTTTCCTTTATATCTTTTTAGCGTGACAAAGGCTCTTGATTCACACGTTCTTGAACACAGTGAGTAATCAAGAAGTATTGATGTTTCACTGCAGTGGAAGCTTGTTATTACCACAACTAACCGGTAGTTAACAGATACATTGGTAGGAATTGCCACTATTGAATCATTATGGTTAGGTTAACTGTTAACCAGAGGTACGCTCACGAGTTACTGGTTCAAGTGTAGTACAAAGAAGTCCAGGTGTTATCTTTGAGTACACACAAACACACACACACACACACACACACACACGCTTCTCTTGAGTCACCCCTTCGTCTACATCTGGTGCTTACACAGGGGTCTGTTCCATAACAGTCGTGTTGAATTAGCTGATGTACACTGGTTTAAGAAATATATATATCGGTGTACAATGGGTCCGATGCCTTTCGTGACGATCCGACCAACTGCTATTGATGTTGTGGGAGGGTTGGTATGCCTGGCTGTGGTCGGTCCTTCAGGTTTGAGCCACACAGCAGACTTTGCCAAACCTGAGATTAGGTTCACAGTTTCATTGCTCGACTTATGGAACTCGCCAAACTGTGGCATGTCAGCTAACACAGTCATTGTCGGCCACCAGCGTCATGATCATGTCAGTCACGACTGATACTTCACAGGCAACAGGCAGAGCCATTGTAACCTTCCATAATGTGGGTTGTGGTACAACGTCTTTGATATTGCCCTCTAACCTGGTGTTCACCGACTCAAAGCAGCAGCAACACAGTGGACTCGGCGACGCTTCGTGCTGAAACAGGTGCTACAGAGAGTGTTTAACACATATTGTGCACTTTTTTTTTTTTTTTTTTTACCGAGTGTCCACTGTATGGCAGCTCCAGATTGTCCATATCTAACCGTGGCTGAAATCGTTGGAATCATCGAGGATGATGTGTATGTAGCGTGATTACGTGATGTACAAGGTCATAGTGGCAGGGTTCGTCAGATGGATAGAGCAGTGACGATAAGAAAAGTCCTTTTCATGTTAAGGTACCTCGGTGACAATGTATGAATTCGTAACTCTGCAGCAAAAAAAAAAAAAGTTGAGGATGGAAAGAGCGGTCACGTGATTCCGTTGTAATAAAATCATATAACACATTCAGCGTCGCCCTGATCAATCCATTTAATAGATGATTCGATATATCACCGTAATAAGCTGAGAGTATTTATACATCTAATGTATTGGTATAGTCATTAGTGCTTTATAAGGAAGGTATAAAGAGTATTTTGGTGGACTGATGAATGTGGGAGAAGGGGAGGCAGCAGTTGTTACATGCATGGGTATGGATGACAGAAGGAAGAGGAGACAAGTCAAGGCCTACAGCAAAGAGGGAGGTAAAAAAGGGCAATAATGAGGCTGAAGGAAGGAAAGGCACCTGGAATGGATGGGATTACGGCTGAAATGCTGAAGTATGGAGGAGAACGTGTGACAGAAGGTTGTGCGTGAGGATTGGGTGAAAGCTATTGTTGTTCCTCTATTTAAAGGAAAAGGTGCTGAGGATGTATGCAGCAATTATAAGGGAATAAATCTGTTAAGTATAACAGGAAAATTGTATGCAAGAATGCTAATTGACAGAGTGTTGGAAGTGACAGAATGCAGAATAAGTGAAGAGCAAGGGGATTTTAGGAAAGGTAGAGAATGTGTGGACCAGATTTTTGTCGTGAAGATGACATGGAAAAGTATTCAGCGAAAGGTAAGAAGCTGTATGCAGCTTTTATGGATCTGGAGAAAGTGTATGACAGAGTTGAGTGGAATGCTTTGTTGGATGTGTTAAGGATATATGGTATAGGGGGACAACTGCTGGAAGAGCAAATGCATCTGTAAGAGTGGATGGAGAGGTGAGCGAAAGTTTCGGGATACATGTGGGTATGAGGCAGGGCTTTGTGATGTCACCATGTATTTTTGATATGTATGTGGATAGAGGGATAAGAGAAATGAAGAAAGCAAAACTATGGAAGTGTGGCGGTGAGATATGGTGGCTAGTGGCAAGCCTGTTTGCGGATGATACTGTGTTGTTTGCTAACAGTGAAGAGGAGTTGCTGAAGATTCGGTGTTTTATGATGTGTGTAAACGTAGGTGATTGAAGGTAAATGCAAGTAAAAGTAAAATAATGGTATTTGATAGGAAACAGAGTGAAAGTATAGATTCTGTAAAACCATATAGAGTGAAAGAAGAAAGTGTACTAAATTGTGCTGTGCATATGGGAGGAAAAAGACTAGAAGAAGTGAGAGAATTTAAGTATCTAAGAGCTGTCTTGGGTAAGTGTGGTAATATGGAAGGAGAGGTAAGGAAGAGAGCAGCACAGGGTAGAAGGGTCACTGGGTCCCTTAATAATAAAGTGTATAGGTGTAAGTATGGAAGTGAAGAGAGGATTAAGGGACAGCATAGTCCTCCCGACCCTGACCTATGCAGCCGAAACATGGACATGGAATGAGTCACAAAGGTAAAGAATTCAGGCTGTGGAAATGAGCTATTTGAAAAACGCATGCGGTGTGACTAGATGGGATGAAGAAACAAATGAAGGGTTGTATGAGAGATGTGTTACGGCAGGGAATGATTGTAGAGTGGTAGAATGTATGAAACGTAATACTTTGAGGTGGTTTGGGCATGTGGAAAGAATGCAGGGGTGGGAGTTTACAAGGAGAGTGCATGATAGTATAATCAAAAGGGTTGGTGTGAGTGGGACCACCTGTGACACGGGCAAATAGGGTGGAAGAGTACTGAAGGGACAGAAATAGCGGAAGAATGAGTGGAATAGTGTATAAGAGGGAGGAATGTAAGGACAGGGATAAGTGAAGGCTTCTACCGCTCCGTCAGTGTCATAAACAGCGCAATGACTTATTGATTAGATTTTGATTTCACGTTGTTTTTCTGTCATATATCTGGTTCGTACATAGAGATCTGTTCCATCACTCAGTCATATTGAACTGGTTGATGCAACCTGGTTAAAAAAAAGTATCGTTGCACAATGGATCCGATTCCTTCCGTGTTGATTCGACCAGCTGCTGGGAGGGTTGGTATGCCTGGATGTGGTCCGTCTGCCAATTATGAACCACGCAGCGAACGTTGTGAAACCTGAGACAAGCTTCACAGTTTCATTACTCTACTCGAGGAACACAAGGGCAAAAATGTGTATGTGTTAATGAGACATTGTATAGATTTCCTCTTTGTAGTTGATAGGCCATGTAAACGATTCCATTATGACTAGAAGAGTGCAAAGGACCTTGATATACAGCAGTAGATAACAAAGTTACCAGACGACCGCTATTCTTGCCTTCCTTTCAGACATGTACGAGGCTCAGGACTTGCAGATGCAGTGGATGCCTGGGGGCCTGGTGTTGGACCCCCTCATCGACAGTCAGCTCTCCAACTATGAGTACGAGTTCACCATCGTCACCGACAACACTGCCTGTATCTGCTACAGTTGCTTCCCTCGTGAGTACCAGCATACATGACCTTTACTTATCACCACGGAGCAGTACTGTACCGCGAGTGCAGGGTCACCTTTGACGAGGCTAAGTAATTCAAGAGTGGAGTAATGATACAAACAAGTAATCTGTACGTATTTGTAACAGGATGGAACAGGTGGGAGATTAGAAACGTGAGTGTGTGTGTGTGTGTGTGTGCAAACATTAGGCCTACCTCAATGCGTCCTGTCGCCAGGGTTATGAACCATGATCGTTCGTGGTCACTCCACGCCTCACTCGCACATCGAGAAATTACCGATTAAGGATGTTCTTGTAAAATGTTAAGTTAGTAGTGAACAAAACTTTAGATTGTATCATGATAGTGACAATGCGACAACGAAATGCATCGAGTGTGGAAAAGTGAAATAGTGAATTAGTGGGGTAATTAACCAAGGAAAATGAAAAAAAATTGCCTTGGTGATACAACAAGTAGCATACATTACGGAGAACAGAGACGAAGGTCAGTGAGCATCCAGCCACTTAGGAGACAGTTTGCTCAGCCCGGGGGGCATAACGCTAACATATACCAGGAATCCCGGTAAGCCACATCTCGCTCTGTTATACAGGATCTTTATTAAGTGTGCAAGACTCATTCCCCTGTTAGGGTAACGAGCCAATGATATGTCTACAAGAGACACTGATAACATGAATTCCAACTGGGCACCAGTAATGGTCGAATAAGAGTAGCAATAGGAGCCACGCGCCAGCATGTGCCTAAAGAGAATCCTAGCAGTGTGTGGACAGAAACAGTGAGCTGTACCAAGGACGTAAGCTGGGCACACCGCGCAGCATGTGAATAGCGCACTTACAGGCTGACTTGACCTGTGGGAAGTTGGCCGTCGTTGAGTGAGGACTGTTGCACGCCCGGATCCCCGTGCACGTACAAACCAACCTGACCGGAAGGGCATGTGTAACCAGTTAATGCTCCCTTATTTGAACTTTTAACACCAGAGACTAAGAAGAGCCGCTAGTCAGTGCTATGCTGTGCGGCAGGAATTACGGTGTATTGCTTGCTTTGAAGTGTTTAAGTGCTTTAACTAAATTCCCCTTACACCTTTAAATTAGAGTCTTTTAGTAATTATTAGCAGGTATGTTAAGATGCATACCACATTATTTCTAACGCTATTAGTAGACTTAGATATTAAATGTAAGAATATTCGTGGCCTTTCCTTAGCGTACAGAAGAGTGAGTGGTCACAGTATGCTTGGCAGTCCATTGGCCTAGTTGGGTCATTATTGTTCTCATTACGGGTTTTTACTCACACCGTAGCTTATAGGCCCCCATGGTAATCTGAAATGATCTCCACAATTTTCAACTAACGGCGAGTTTTTCTTTATTTTCTTACCCCTACATAGATGTGTGAAGAGATCTTGAATTCGTAGATCCCAACATCTTGTCATGTATTTTTATCACATAAGTTATTGAATTTTCTACTGGTACTTGCATGTACTTTTTTATAATTTAGCTTCTTCCACGAGACCACAACTCTTTTGCTGAAAAAATGCTTCTTCACCTCCCTCCGTACACTCGTCTTGCCCATCTTGCATTCATAACATTTATATCTGTATTCTCTTGGCTTCAAGGAAGTGTTCCATGCTAACTTCATATTTGCTCCTAAAAATCTCTATGTATATAGTAGTTGCCATGTCTGCACGATTTGTTAAACGCTGAAATTATTGAATGATCGAATGTACAACCCTTCGGAGAATGAAGCATTGGATAACGACTGAAGAAGTGTCGCATATCCGTCAAGATGTGAAGGTCGTCCTGCCAATGGGATGGCGATGATAGCAGTTGCATCAGTAGTCATGGGACGTGAAGAGTTTCTCTGTTAATACCTGACCCCCGGCCATGGCGTCAGGATACACAACCCAAACAGTAGACATAGGAAGAATGCATCACATTGTACCATAAATATTGCAACATTCCTTTGGTTGTGGAGAGAATGTTGACTGTCCAACAGGAAGATGCAGTTGCTCCAACACTCCACTGTCTCGTCCACCACACGCGCGAGGGGAACTCTTGTAGTACAAACGAACGATTTGTGTAACCAGTGACTAAAGTCATTTCTTTGGCTAATAACTCTTTTTTCGCCTCAGCGAACCCGCCGTGCGTGCGGGCCCGGCTGTTGTTGTCGAGGAAGGCGCTGGGCCACCTGATGGCCACCTTCCTTCCATCAGGACTGTTTGTGGCTGTATCCTGGGCCTCTCTCTTCTGGCCCGCTGACGTCATTCCCGGCCGCACGGTTCTCCTAATCACGGCGCTCCTCACCCTTGTCTCGATGCACACAGCTGTCAGGTGTGTGGGTAAGATAGAACAATATATATATATATATATATATATATATATATATATATATATATATATATATATATATATATAT